>BGPR01030702.1:0-18500 GCA_013235015.1 Araneus ventricosus
CTTCTTCGAGCTCTGGAGTCTGGCATTTTAGAGTTATTCCTTGGATAGCTGTACATGTACTCTAATAAAACAAATTAATTGGCAGACTAACTGTTTTTATTGGGAAATTTGTCTCATCCTTTTTTTACATATGATCAGAATTTTCTGCCGGTTTTTAACCCTTTGCGGCTCGGTGGTTGCAAAAGAGGACACTAATTTTAAAATTTTCTACAAAAATCCCTTTCCACTTTGAAACCCGGAAAATTGCAGAAAATGTGTATAATAGTTGTCTTTCTGGAATATAGATGGCAGCACGATGAAACATCGCTTTCAGTTTGGATTAATTATAAATTTCAAATACCAAAATTTCTTGACTCAGAGATGGGAATTTTTTTATGAGTTCTTGACAATTATAATTTTAGCAAATTCACTGGACTATTTTCCTCCAATATTCTTGAAGTATTTTTTTATGATTTTGTGTAAGACTCGACATTATTTTGTATAGATGGTTGTTATTATTTTTTTTTGTTTTTGTAAATTCAATATTTAGACAATAAACTTAACCCATTCATTACGTTTTTTCATTATATTTCAAAAATTTTAATACCTTGCGTCAGAAAGGGTTAACAGTTCAGCTTCAAAAAATCTGAAAAGAGAATTTTATTACTACAAATGCCAATATTCATGTTTATATAATCACCTCGAACAATGCAAGAGAAGACACAAGGGCAAATGCTCGTTCCAGTTTTGTTTTAGAAATAAAACTGAAACAAGAATTTTTTGTGTTCAAAAATACTGAATCCAAACTACTCAATAGATTTTCTTCAAATTTTCTCTTCAAATACTGTGAAGTATTGGGAAGAGTTTTGTTCAATTTCCGTAACAATTAATTAGAAAGTTAATTTTTTTTATTAACTAAAAACCATCTCTCTACCGTGCATGGGCAGACCAAGCTCTTCTGCTGACAAATCTAGAAGGCAAAACACTGATGTAATAAAAGGGAAACGCCTAATTAGTTTGCACGCTACAGAAATCAGAACCTCGGTCGGTAAGGCACATAACATCGAGTCTATAGGTCCAAGGTTTGCCCCTTCTCCGATGGATGCTTTTCTTTATCAAGAAAGAGAAAGCTTCAGGGTTCTGTGTAGATGATGCATTTAAATCCAAATTACTGAATATATTTCTTCAAATTTTGATCACAAATACTATGAAGCATGAGGAAGGTTTTGGTGAAGGTTTCATGATAATTAATGAAAAAGTTTCTTTTTTTTACTAGCTGATATATCCAGCGTTCCTCAGCATGAAATTATTTTCATGTTTTTTACTAATGAAAAATTAACTTTTTTAATTAATTGTAACAAAACTTCATTAAAACATTTAATATACTTCAGGTGTCGGGGATGTATACGGAGATGTAGTCACATGGGTCGATCCATGCGGCCCCTTCACAAAATTCCACTTCATGAAAACAGCCTCTTCACAAAATTCAAATTCATGAAAACGGCCCCTTCAAAAAACTAAAATTCACAAAATTCACCCTTTTTATAATCTGACTTCTTTTTAAAAAGTTTTTGAATGAGGCATTGCACAAAATATATAGACGAGTATTTTCTTTTCAGTATTATATCAAATTAATGCATATATTTGGTTCAATCAAACACTTTTGATATTAAACTTAAAATTTAGAAATATGACTGCTAAAATTGAAGGTTTTACAGGATAAAAAAAATTTTCTCACAAATATTTTTTTTCACAAAAATCATTTTTTTCCACAAAAATATTTATTTTCATAAAAATAGGCCTCTTAAAAACCTATATCTACCCTGGCTCATGTCTTGGAAAGACAGCCGCACTCTGCCAGACCAGTTCTATGTCAGAGAGGACTATCAGTCGATCGAACGTCAGTATTTGTTCCTTATGTCTTGTTGAAAGATGGTATCCATACCTTGGTTTGATTATATTTCAGTATTTGTGAGCAAATAAGAAATTATAACGAATATTAATCGCTTATGGTGAAAATAAGCTTTCGGCGATTTATAAAAATCGTTTAGTTCAATTGATAGTCTCATTTTAATTAAAACACATTTCGAACGATAAAAAGATTTTGTGTATCGCAATATTTCATATAAAAGTATTTTTTCATCTTCTGATGTCAACAAAATATGTTTGTGGCCAAATTCGGCGTCAAGATTTCTGATCTTTACATCGAATTGGAGCATTTTAGTTGCATTCATTCTTCTGAACATATAGGGTGTCCCAGGAAGTTCAAACGAATTCACAATAGCACAGTTCCATGAATAACAACATTAGAAGTCGTAAGGATCATGATAAATGCAATGACGAGAAAGGCGCAAAATCAGCAACAAAACCTTGGAGCACCTAAAGCAAATGTTCAAACGACTTGCCGTCCGAAGCTATACGCGCCTTGCGTTTTTTTTTATTCATGCAGCTTTGCTGTTATGCTATTGCAATCTTGTATTTCATTAAACCTCTTTTGTACACTTTATTTGGTTCACAAACAGCTCATATAGCGATCTCTCTTTGAAGTTGCGACCTCATGTTCTCCTGCAAAAATGACTGGTGTCTCTATACTTTATCTACTTTTAAAGCTTGTAGACGTCATTTTGGAACACTCTGTATAAGTCAATGCGTTCAAAGTAAAGTAACAGCCAGGAAAACGATACGAATATTCACGTATTTTTCCAATTTCTTTCAAAACACTAAACTATTCTTGCCTTTAATTAGATTGAGCACACTTGAAATAAAATCCATATAAGTATAGGAACACTTCTACGTTTAGAGAACACAATAAAAACGGTTCGTTAAAACTTTTACAGAATTTGGAATGTCTTGTTTTTCATTTTTAAAAAGTGAACTCTGTCTTTAGACATATTCTTGAATATTTGACGTTATGCACAATTTTTGAAATATTGAGAAATTTTCTGCACAGAATTCTGCAGACTGTTCAACCTTTTACCCTTTTGGCCATGAGCCTTCACTCCAATTCATTCAAAATAAGTGATTACATATTTTCAATTCATACTACTTATCCTGTCTGATTGCGAATCACTAAATGGCTTCATGGACACTACTTTGAAATAAAAGGAGAGTGGTATGAATTAGGTCTCTTGTGAGTTATTAGGTAATGGTTTACGAGAATAGAACAACAGAAATCCACTACACTTATCGAATTGCTAGCAAATTGCATTCCGAAGAATTGCTGTCATTTTCTCCCTCTAGACTATCGCCACTTTTTCCTGGGAAAATACATTTACTTTTTTTCCCGCCGAAAACGTTTTCTTTGGAAAACAAAAGGACCAATCAACATTTTATATTGAACGGCACTTGATGACGTATGTATAAAGAATTCCCCGGATGTTAATGTTTTAAAAATAAACTTAGCTAATCTTTGGATTTCTGATTTTTATTTTATCGTATGCAAAGGAAATCGAAGACAAAATATTGCTATTGTTTAAAAATTCGAACTCGAGATTTGGATGAACATCCACGTTTTAGTCAACACAAAATCAGGAAAAACCATTTCTTGAATTATGCATGTGTGCCTGATACGATAACTGCATATCTGTGGATCATGAGTTTCGATACAAATTGTGAAAGCGGTGACTAATGTTTATTTTATGCGTAAAAATGGTATCATATGATGTTACAGTCTCAACGAATATGTTCCACCTTTCTGTCAACAGTCGCTCTAACAAATTTTGACCAGAAACATTCTCGTGAATGTTCAGTGACAGCTTACAGAACTCTACCCTACGGTCAGGATAGTCCTCTGTGACCTGTTGCAACAGTTTGTATGAGTGCCACTTGTTAAGCTGTGTTCCTACGGCCTGTCTTTCCACGAGTTCCGTCCGTGGTTCGCGTTATTTCCCATGGTCGGAATGGGAAGATTCGATGTGGCTCGTGGACTTGTAAGTGCATCTGTTCTTTCCTCCGTTATTTCAGTAAATAGCTCGTACATCAAAGGAAAGGGGAATGGCCAGACGGTGTCAGTGCATCCGTTCACTCGAGCGCTGCCGAGATATTTGCCAAGTCACGCGTCGTAGTAACGACGGGACAGTTCGTAATTCCACCGACCACAGTCCACAAATACGAACCTCGAGCGACTCGAGGTTTGCCAAGCCACACGCTGTCGGAACAAGGCTTTATCCCGCAAATTGAGCATGGCACTGCTTTTTCTGATCCCTATTTGCGCAGAGAGACGTCGGGTCCCTTTCGTCGGACTCCTGGCCATCGCTGCTAACGCCTGTGCTGGCGTATCTTCATCTGTTGCAGTCTTGTATTCCAGATCTGCTTGTATCGGCGACCTTTTGAATTTCATGACAAGTTTTGCCACGTTTTCAAGGGTTTTCTGCGTTCTGTGCGTTGCGTTGAAAGTACTGCCACAAAAATTGTACTGTGGGTGCAGGTGAATGCAGATTATGAAGCAGGATAATTGAAAATAATAATAAAATAAATGATTCTTTAGTTCACAAGGCTTTCAGCAAAAAACACTAACGTAGCACAGGAAACGAAACTAGACAACTCTTGAACAAATTTACAACAGCGATCACCAAAAAATCTCAGACACAGCACTTCAATAGCACTCAGATGCTTTTTTTAGTTCACCAGCCTGCTTGCCGATCAAAGCCCAACTGACTACCCTTTTTTTCTATGAGATGGTTGTTGGGGCGCCCAGGCCCCGCAGGGGTGGGGGAATATCCCCGATCCGTCATGGTCTTGCGTTGGCTGAGCTTTGAGAAGAAATGTCCTGAATTGACGTGGATCAGTGAAGGCGTGAGAAAAGAATCTTGCATCCGCTTATAAAGATAGACAGCAGTCCAATCAGCAGGAAACTTCCAGCACTTTACAGCAGAGCAGAGGTGAGGGGTGATCAGCGGACCAATCACGTACGAGAGAAGAGGGGCTAGACGTACAAAAAGACTCTGAGGGATCGCTGTTACAATGTTTACACTTAATGGTATTTTTCTTTCTACCCATTCCAAATAGATCAGAAGTGCAATTGCACTGGTACTCGATTTAAACCTTAAAATTTGTTGTTCAATGTTAAGAGAGCAAAATTAAGAATTAAAACAAAAAAGGGGGGAGAATTTTGAAAAGTTAGTTAATGAGAATATTTCTAGGTATCTTAAGTTTAATGTCAGGGGAGTAGACGCCAATTGCTTGCTTGCTTTTATATATCTTTTCAATAGGAAGTGACGTCATTACACAAGAACTGTAGATCTATGACAAGTTTTGAGCAAGTACGCCAATATCTCTATCAGCCCTTGCGATATCACAAACAGTCAAAGAATTGGATCGATAAAATTCGGCATATGGTTTCATTGCAAATCTTTTGCAAATTTTGGACCAAATATTGTCACGATGAAAAAGTCAGTTTTAGAAAATAATTTGGTTTTATTTACAAAATGCAGGTCAAAAGAAACTGTGTTATCGAGCTTGAAAGGCAAAAAGACTAACATAGGAAGAAGAGATGAAAATAAATAAAATATATTCTAAGAACTAAGGCACATGCTTAAATTTAAACATCACATGGAGATTTCTAGAACTTTTTTAAATGGATCATTTTACACCATGTTGCCAGTAAATTTTTAATAACTTATAGGAAACTAATTAAATAAGGAAACATAAAGTTTTAGTTCACGTGTATCTATTTTTTATAATTTTAAAGCAAAGAAATTGAAGAAGTTTTTTTCTTTTTTTTAATGTGGCAATATTGCAACGGTTTGACTGTCCGCAAACCTGTTTATTCGCGCATATGCAAACGCTGTAACTCAAAAAACGATTAGAAAAATAAATGAACATGTATTAAAATTGTCGATGTGTGACAAAATTTTGGATCAAATGGAAACAGGACCAAAATGAATACTTGATTATTTTCACTATAACGATTAGAAAAGTAAATAAACATGTATTAAAATTGTCGATGTGTGATAAAATTTTGGATCCAATGGAAACAGGACCAAAATGAATACTTGATTATTTTCACTATACAGCAGACTCTGACATCCTGCAGATATCAGACAACAGGACCAGCGGATTACCGAAAGTGCTTCAAACCCGTTAACGCCAAAATTAAAATCCGAAAAAAATGGTTTGTTTTTATTTTTTATTTTCTTAGAAAATAAAATTAAAAAATCGCTTGAAAGTCATTTTAAAAAACAATTCAGATAAAAATTTAAGATTTTCAAATTATAATCAAATATTGTTACGGAGCTGTAAACTTGTTTCCCTGGCATGCTAAACTTGGCAACAAACTTGGCGACTTTGACGACAAAAGGAATCTTTTAGAAAATTCTTGAACTGTAATCCTCTCTCAACTGGCAGCCAGAAATATCAAGAATCTTCTACAGATTACATCACTTCCTATGTGTTGACGTCACTTCCCATTGAAAAGATATAAAAGAATTTTCAAAATTCTCCCCCCTCCGTTTTGTTTTAATTCTTAATCTTGCTCTCTTAACATTATACAAAAAATTTAAAGGTTTAAATCGAGTTCCAGTACAATTGCACTTCTGCTCTGTTTGAAATGGGTAGAAAGAAAAATTACCTGAAGAGTAAACATTGTAACAGCGATCCCTCAAAGTCTTTTGTGTGTCTAGCCCCTCTTCTCTCTTCCGTGATTGGCCCGGCTGATCACCTGTCACCTCTCCTCTGCTGTAAAGTGCTGGAAGTCTCCTGCTAATTGGACTGCTGTCTATCTTTATATGCTGCTGCACGATTCTCTTTTCACTCCTTCACTCATCCACGCCAATTCAGGACATTTCTTCTCAAAAGCTCAGCCAACGCAAGACCATACCGGATCGGGGATAAGTACGCCCCCCCCCCGTGGGCGCCCCTACAACCATCTCCTAAGGAAAAAAAGGGTAGTCAGTTGGGCTTTGACCAACAAGCAGGCTGGTGAACTGAAAAGGGCATTTGAATGCTATTGAAAGCGCTGTGTCTGACATTTTTTGGTGATCTCTGTTGTAAATTTTTACAAGAGCTATCTAGTTTTGTTTCCTGTGCTACGTTAGTGTTTTTGCTGAAAGCATTGTGAAATAAAGAGTTATTTATTTTTTTTATCCTGCCTTGTAATCTGCATTCACGTACACCCACAGGATAATTTTTGTATCAATATACGTGCAAAAACAAAGAATATTTTCTAATTCATTGCGTTACTACAAAAATGAATCAAAGAAAAAATCAAAAATTTCTAAATGACTAGATTTTGACCTCAAAATCTGGCTAACAAGTCGCATATGCCTGTTGAAAATTGATTGGAGTTTGGGAAAACGTGTTGGCTGACCTCAAACTCTGGCTAACAAGTCGCATATTCCTGTTGAAAATTTATTGGAGTTTGGGAAAACGTGTTGGCTTGTTAGACAAAGAAAAAAAGAAAGAATAGAATGCATTCTGTTCAGCCACGGAAGTGTAATGTAACTGTCCTCTAAATAAGACTCTGGGCGTTGAGGGCATGAATGGCAAACTCATTATAATAGCAAAATCGATGTTTATTGCCCAAAATATTGCAAAATACACAAAATTATACGGAACATTATGCTATTTATAGTAAATATTACAAAACATAATTCAAAATCTGAGCTGCAGGCCGCTGTTTATGTCACCACGTGGTCAATGACATCGGTATGGAATTACTTATTTTCCCTTTCAAGCTCCCCTCTCGCCCTTCTAAACAAGTAGGACTTCCTGAGGAGCCGGATTTGTGCAGTGCCGGATTATAAAAAGTAAACTGCATTGAGCAGATTAACAGAAAACGCGCCATGTTGTTTAATTAAAACGGAAAAATTCGAGAAGAGATCATTCTAGCTGGTTTAAAGCCACAAGTTCGAACTACAAAATCTATTTATAATATCAGCACCTTGTAGGTCAATAGGGTTCTTTTGTGCGAGTCATTGAATACATTGAATCAGGTGAAAATCAATGCAAACGCAAAAAAGTCCCATCGGCCTTGAAAGGGGAACTTCGTGCATATCGCGTCATCTCCATCACGAAGGGCTGCATCGATCACAAATATTATTTGTTGCATGGATACGCGGGGCATAAAATTTCACGCACGAAAATGCCAGACAGACCTTGGAAGCTGCATCCGTTTCCTCTCTGCATTTAAAACCAGAATTGAGGAGCAAAAGATGAATGTGTAAGATTCATTGAGTGGAAAACGATAATTACGTGTTAAAGATGAAAAAATCGACAATGCTAATTATGTAATGATGTTTTAACCAAAGACATGTGTTATTCCTTTGGGAAATTTCAGCATCATCTATGATAGGTATGCTTAATTACTTATTTCTAAATATAGAGGTAAGTTTGCAGAGATGAAAAATTGATAATTGCTGCTTATTTCGTTCGTATTTCAAAACACTAATTGTGATGATGTTATTTTTCTAGCTTCTTTCTTTGATAGGTTTTCAGTTATTTCAATCAGAAATTATGCAAATCAGCATTAATTACTCAGAAACTTTCATTCATAAATTTAAAATTATTAGGATGCCATTAATTATATTAAAGCTTAGCAACAACTCTAGTATACTCAATAATACCTCCGTAAAATAAAAATCAATTACATACATTCACTAACTTAATAATGCCGTGGAATACTCGACAAATGATTGCTATGGTGCATGTAAGGAGTATTCATTGTGATGGAGACGGTTTTAGTACATATTTTGACTTCTTTTAAACTCGAAATGATTTTAGAGACTGCTAAGATCAGCACTTCTTTATGATTTGATTTAATAAGTTAAATACCCAACTCAAATTTAAGAGGTATACATGCAAAGTTGTAGAAGCGTTTGTTAAAATCTTTTAACTTCTATCATTAAAGTTTATATTGCGAGTTTTAAATTTAATTAATATTTTTCATGCTTAACTGGGCCAATGTTGTTAATTAAATTAATATTCTCTCATACTTGCATAATATATTATTAAACCCAATTTTTTCTCTCCTTTTATTAGTTAAAATTTTATTTTATTAGTTATTAAGTTTTATTTTTATTAGTTAGTTAGTATTGTTTCTCTCCTTTTATTAGTTAAGTTTTTATTTCATTATTCATTTTTTTTACTTTTATTAATAACTAGCTGTTACCCGCGACTTTTAGTGATTTTTTAATCTAATTAAATAAGCTTTAGAATTATTTAAGAACCAATGAAAACATTGCCAAACGACATTTGAAAAAAATAAACAGAATAAATAATGGCAAAGTAATTACACCGTTGCCTAGCAACTCATCAATATCAACTCTAGTATCATTAAATTTGATTTATTTTAAAATCGTCTGCGTGTCAACTTTTTATTAAATTTTGAAAAATTAATAAAAATTGAAGTGAAAATGTCACAGATATAAAATTGATGTCATTAAAAAGGTAAAATTTTGAACTTTAAGATGGTATAAAAATAATTTTCGGGGGATAATTTGCTCCTAACTTACAGCGGAAAAACTGTTTCGGTTATTTTATAATTAACTGACTATTTAATTAACTTTCGCGCTTTAAAATGTTGATAGTAATCTTCCCCTTGTCTTAATTAATAAGTGTGCAAAGTTTGGTCAAAATCAGTGCAGTGGTTTAGGAGGAGATGTGGAACATAGATACACACAAACATACATACCCACAATGACTTTTATTTATATTAAGTTCTCTTGTGGCTCCTGCTTTCACTTCATGTCCACCTAAACCGATTATAAAGAATCATAATTATTCTATACACGGGGGCATGAAGTGGTGATACATATATATATATACTAGCTGTCGGAATCCATATTTTTTCATATACCAGGTTCCTGTTTTGTTCAATATACTCAAATACAAAACATAAATGAATAAGGAAGCTGTATATAACGTCGGATGCAGGAGATTTAAATTCGAAACTGAACTTTTATCGGTAAAATTGACTTATTGCTAGCTTATATACCCGCCGTTGATCGCGGTAGAAATGCTTTCAAGTCTAAGTACTTATAACACTTTAAACTTAATTAAAGAATTTTTCGCTGTAACGTCTTTCGTTGATTTTCTTTAATCCTCTCCTGTGTCTCTGATCCCTCGGCCAGCAGCTAAACTAACCTGTACTTTGAACAACTTCACACGAGTCTGACAACACTTGGAATTCCATCTTCCCATCCCCATAATTAGCACGGAGACAATAGAAATACTTCTTATTATGCTTTTTTTGGATCCTCATTCTCTTCCTTTGGTGTCCGTGTGCCTCACCGGAAGCACCATTCCTTTTTTTCTCCCTAGGCCCTCTCCCTTCGGTAGGACCGGGACTCGGTTAACCTTTAACGACTTTGCCTACTGGCAGTGGCGTACCGAAGGTAAGTGGCGCTCGGGTTCTTACTATGATTTTTTTCTTCCCACCGCCTTCATCATAAGAGCTTTAACTTCCGTAAAAAGCGCTCTGGACATGGTATTTTTAGACTTCTTATTGTATTTGACTTTAAAAAGTGACACAAAGATATTAACGTTTTGTCAACATGGTGAATGGCGTAGAGTAGGCATGTGGGGCCCAGGGAATATGATTTTTTTTTTTTACCCCAGTCGTCATTTGCTTAGCAAGCGCAAATGGCCCTCGGGGCTTGGTATTATTTTTTACGTCCATCTATCATAATTTACTTTAAAAACTGGCATGAATGCAGTTATGTTTATCTAAAACTGGCATCTGCGGCATCTATACTTCCCTTACTCGCTGGTCGCTACTCCGCTGAGTAGGATCATTCAAAAATTCGTTAAATTTAAACGAAACATCGCGTAGTAACTAAACTAACGTCATTGGATATTTGAGTACATATTAAAAGCTGCGAGGTAAAAACGAATGTTAGGTGCTTGCTGCGAAATATAACAGCGGAAGTAAGTGCCCTCTAGAGCGTTTTGAGTGACTATTGAATCATGTATAGATCATCACACAATTTGCAGATAGTATGCCAAACATTATCCTGTTAAAAATTACACATATAATGCTAAATATGAAAGAGGATCAGTTTCTTTCAATTTTTCTTTTATAATAGACAGCTGTCTCTCTTTCCAAGACAGACACACAACATTGCGTGACATTATCAATCAGATGAAACTGCTTTCTCTTTGAGCTAACATTAATAGATATCCTTCCTGTGATCCAAGAAAAGTTCAGTTTAGATTTTTTCATCGCTAGTAATGGCTAATAATCATTTCATTTTTATGTCACAATTATCTCCCGGTTATCTACCAGTATCCGGAAGAGGCATCGATTATCCAGGTTAATCATAATCTACACGATTTTGACTTCATCCATTGATTTTTCAATATCATCTTCCAAGAGAATCAATCATTTGCAATAGCTGGAACTTCACCACATCTGAGTCTTTCATTTTTTCATATTTCGGCATTTTCCTGCCAACTAGATATTCGTAACTCAATTAATCGACCCTGTACGTACAGGATTGGCAGAAAATAAATCACCGACTTCAGATACAACAGAAGAAGAGACAAAATTTCAATTATGGATCATTGAAATGATGTGT
Organism: Araneus ventricosus; assembly: GCA_013235015.1. Taxonomy (NCBI): domain Eukaryota; kingdom Metazoa; phylum Arthropoda; class Arachnida; order Araneae; family Araneidae; genus Araneus; species Araneus ventricosus. Next base: position 11,493 of record BGPR01030702.1, read on the forward strand.
TTGTCATTTGTTATACAAAGATTCTCCAATCGTTGGTGCTATAGGATACAAATAAATATTCAATATGCCTTACAGTGGCCAACATGTTTGCGTGAGTTTTAGTTAACCTACAACTTTGAGCTGAAATAATTTCTCAGAGTCTCACTAGACGTCTCTACGAATGAGTGCAATGAGATAAGGAATGAAAAGGAGATTGTTTAACCCTCTGACTGCATAATTTTTTTGAATTGCCTCTGAGATGCAACGTTTTAAAACATGTTCAAATACCGTTGAATCAAGCGAGTTGTTTTTCACATGTAGGGCTTTATTAATATTGTTACAAAGCTATAAAGTTGTTTCCCTGACATGTTAATCTTGGCAACAACCTTGGGGACTTGGCGACCATTTTGGAGACTTGGCAATAAAGTTGGCGACTTTGGCGGCAAGAAGAATTTTCGAGTAAAACCCTGAACTGTGGACCTATTTCTACTGGCTTCATGAACTCATTGGAGATTACGTCACTTCCTATGTAATGACGTCACTTCCTGTTGAAAAAGTATAAAAGCAAGGCTCTGTTTGGAATGGGTAAAAAGAAAAATGACCTGAAGTGTAAACATTGAAACAGCGAACTCTCAGTCTTCTGTCTAGCCCCTCCTCTCTCTTCTGTGATTGGCCCGGCTGACTAACCCTCGGCTCTCCTCTGTTGTAATGTGCTGGAAGTCTCCTGCTGGTTGGACTGCTGTCTATCTTTATATGCTGCTGCAAGATTCTTTTCTCACTTCTTCACTGATACACGTCAATTCAGGACATTCATCGCACAGCTCAGCCAACGCAAGTCCATGCCTGATCGGGGATAAGCCCCCTGAGGGGGGCTCGGCGCCCCAACAACCATCTCCTAGTAAGAATAGTCAGTTGTAATTTGATCAGAAAGCAAGTTGGTGAGCTGAGAGATTCTGAGCGCTATTGAAACTAGCTGTAATTGAGATTTATTGGGAATCTCTGTTGAAGATTTTTACACGTGCTGTGTTAATACTTGTGCTAAGTTTCTTCTCCTAGAATATTTGTAACATTAAGATCTTTATTTTTTTTAAATCTTGCTTATTGGACTGCATTCACGTACACCTACCTGCAAGACGATTTTTCTAACAATATTATATAATTCAACATTTCAAAAGTACTAAGTAAATCAATTAGCTTGCGAAAATCGCAGGACGCAGGAGAAAACAGACAAACTTCAAACCCGCGGGATAAGTAGTCAGAGGGTTAACGTCACTTTCACTCTTTTCTCCAAATATCTTCGAAACTGCCACATTCAACCGAAGGCCATATTTGTTATAGTAAAAAATTGGTATTTATGTGGAGAATTCAACACTCTAGTTACGTGGTCTTCAACATTCCAAAACTCACCAAAGACTTAAAGAGTGAGTTTAGAGTTATTGCCTATCAATACCCAAATATTTATTCTGATGCATTGCGTTGGCCACCTTAATCAAAAATTATCAATCCATGTGAATTCTGTCTTTGGGAATAAATGAAAAGTTTGGTTTGCAAGAAGAAGCCAGAAAATCATATTAGCCTCAAAATAACCGTGAATGACACATTTTCAAGCATAAAATAAATTTATTGAAAACAGTTTTTAAAAAACACAGTTTTACATAGTGTACTAAAAGGCAGATAAAATTTTAATCATTTTCTACTTATTAGTATTCAGTTTTGTAAATATTAAAAAACCTTAAAATCAATTTTTCCCCTTAAATTCACTACCAGGTGCTGCCACTGATACGCAATCAAAACTTAATTAAATTAATCTATTGACTGATAATTAATTTCTGAAAATATTGAATTATCATCGTGAATATACAAGTGCACAATGTTTTGAAACTTTGAACATTAGGAAGCGAACGAAAATTGGATTACAAAATTTCATTGTTACACACATAAAACAAATCTGGTTGAAGAAAAGTGCGCAGAAAGAAACACTTGACTCTGTGACTGATACTTTTTGATTAGGTTGCATTATTGCTTTATCTCTGAATGTTCTTACTTTGAAAACATTAATAATTAACTCTCTGAACCCGGCTAGAGTGAGAATTCCATTGCCTCAAAACCTGGAGTGAATTTTCGCTCACGTAAACAGAATGGAATCGTCACGTTCTTTACAGAAATTCCAGGAGGTCGACACCTATGGTTACCCGATCAATTGTCAGCAAAGAAAGGAACTACATTTTTCCTTAAAAAATTCACCCAGGCGCCCGAAACCGCCTGAGTCGGGCTTCTGTCGAACGGGCGGCTTGAGACGGGATAGGGCTCATAGGGTTAAATTTCTTTTACATTTTCTTTTTCATGAAAAGAAGTTTTCAGTAGTACTATTTGCAATGACTCAACAGTTATTTCAATTCACATGCATAGATTAAAGTCGCACTATAAATACCTAATGCGATTGCTCATTATATTCCCCTACAGTGAGAACAAGAAGCTCGAATCGCAGAAACCATATTTTCTACAGCTGAGTGCAGGGAATCTATCCGAATATCTAGAAAATGGCGACAAATGTAATCTTTCAGGGCCGTGGTGGTCTAGTTGAAAGGTCTCGGCCTTCCAGAATCGAAACCCGGTTCCACTGAAGATCCACTGTGTATGGAAGTCTGTTGCTCGCTATATCATGCTTGATAGGTCAAACGCCTCCGCTGGTGTGGTGCGGAAGTTTGGAGAGGGGGTGGCAGCTCAGGTATCGTCCTCGTCATCTGACTGCGGTTCAAAATGACAAGGTCGTTCCAAAATAGCCCTCGCGTTGCTTCAAAACGCGACGTTAATATGACTAAACTAAGATATCTCTGAAAGCAGGCACACTTCCAGCTACAGTAAAGAGGGACATTCACCGCTATTCTATTCTGCAATTTTTGGAACACGGGAAGTAAAAACCTTTCGTCAGTTTGGGAACCCGATGAAAAGTTTTCAAATGGATTGGATGTTTGGAATTCCGAATAGTTTGAAGTCTGATTGGAATGGTCGGATGGCCTTATGAGGGTCTTGCTGCGAGGGTAGCGGGAAAACAAAGGTTTTGCCTAGATTGGGACCTCGAGACGAGGCTAGAAAATCGGAAATCCTCCGTGTGGGGGAGAAGGTGGAAGGGGAAGGATTAGGAGGAAGGAGGAGGGGAAGGAGGAAGGGGAAGGAGGAGGAGGCGGAGGGGGAAGAGGAGGAGGAGGGGTCGAAGAGTGACGGTAGCGAACTTTGGATCCTCCGTGAATGACGTGCCTAATTTTTCGACTTGAATGGGTGTAAAATAAACCAGACTTGGGAGAAATGGCATAGCCTAGCCTTCTCGTGAATGCCCAGCTTAAGGTAGACGTTGTCCTTCAGGAAACCTCATTAGCAGAGATCGTAAAGAAGGGGGATTTGGTAAGCGAGGAGGCCATATTGTTTTGTAACATCTGCTGATCAGTCTTGAATCATAAAATAAGGTTTGATTAATACAATACAGAAGCAGAGAGGGGCTACGCCATCCCGCATGAAAGTGAGATCCATAAGGCGTTCAAAATGGGTACGGCTATCCGATTCGGGAATAACAAAATCTAGTAGTCTATCGCAGGGGTTGCCAAACTTTTTTGCCACGTTTACCCCTTGATTAGTCTTTTTTATTTTGGCGTACCCCCTCCAACCATCCGTCTATACAAAGAAGTTTTTATCAATAATGTAGGGCCTAGGTAAGCTTAAGAGTTAATTGACTGGAATCTATAACATTTGCAGGACTTATTTTGATATTACATTTTATTCCATTTTTACAATAGTATTAGTTCAACGCCAAACAAATGAACCCAGTATTGTAATAATTTCGCATTAACTTATAAGGATAGCTAAAAATTACACTTCTTTTTGCTTTCTTTTTTCCTTATTTTGAGGGTAAGTTTAGGACATGCACAACTTCCACTTTCATTTTTTACACGGACTTCAGGAAACAAAATTCTGTAACATTTTTAATCCCTTATGTTTGTTTTCTTGCGTCCACCATTACCGACTTTGAGTCCGCGTACCCCAACTGGTCCTTCGCGTACTCCAGGGGTACGCGTACCATAGGTTGGGAACCTCTGGTCTATCGTAAAATCGTTGTCAGGTGACAGAACATGTTTGAATCCTTAACGCAATTGCAGCATATTGAGCATTTCTATTAAGGGATATTGTGTATTGCAAAGTATAAATCTCTTGAATATTTATTTACGTAGTATGGCATTAGCTGTCCACGAATTTTTGTTCATTTTTTAAAATTTTATATGAGAATCTACATGCTCATCATTTGAATTATTTGTAATTTAAATTTTGTCTCGTTCGGAAATGCAACACCAAGTCTTCAACTCATTCGCTCTCTAAACTTTCACACCGCATCAACTTGAGAAGCTCGATAAAGCGATTCAAATTAACGTAAACTGTCTAGAATACCATCCAAGTTTTGTTCATGCGGACTAACTGCATTAATACGGAATTAGTTATGGCACAAAAAAGACAGGGAAGGAAGCTTGCTTTACAGGTGGTGGAGAAAGTGTAAAATATTTTTACGCCTCTTGTGCACGCATTAACTCCCAGGAAGAAAAATACCCCTTTTCAACCTGCCGACCTCCGTCTATTTCCGTCGTCTCCTAGCAACAACCTTGACCGACATGTCCGAGGCATCCAGCCACGAAAGTGATTGTCCGGCACAAACGCCCGGACTCCTGACACGGCTGAGCGAGCACGTTTTCGAAAGAGTACATTGAAGAGATTAATCGGATTTTTCATTTTGGATCTTTCTAAGCAGTATATTCAATTTTGGTAAGTTTTTATGTCTTGTGATTTCATTCATACAGAGCTTTGTACAGCACGCAACATATGGATTAATGTATGTAGCATATATGATAGTTTCTTATAACATTACAACACTGAAATTAAAAGTATTGATCTTAATACTTTTATTTGCAGGAATTTAAAAAAAAGAATTCGTTAAAAGGTTGTTACATGCCTGTACTGAAAGATTTATTTGGATATTTGATATAAGAAAAGAAACATTTAGAATTTTAGCATGCGTAAATGAGATACTAAACGATTTTTTATGATCAAGTATGAGCGAATGTTGATGTGTTATCAGTTGATTTAATGTTTGTTGATATAGGTATTTGTATTCACCAGGGCAAATCAAATATTTTTATACAAAATTTGGAATTTTTAAAGCGTATTATGTATTAAATTACGTGCTTCAGTAATATTTAATGCAATAGAAAGTTGAGTGATAAGGAACAAAATATAAAATATTTCGTAGATCAAATCATGTGCATTGGAGTAAATTGAGACAAAGCAGGAAATAAGAGTTGTAAAAACGAGGGCACAAGTCTGTTACAAACTTGGCACTGGAAGAACCGTAGTCACAGCATTCAAAATATCACAGCTGATCGCTTGAAAGGTTGACAGTATCGCTTTCGAAGAACAGATATAACAAGTGTGAAAAGGCTTTCCGTCAGTCGACTTTTAATATAAGTATCACCATCCAAGATATCCTGGTACTTGATTGACAAATCTTAAATGCAAATCTACAAAATCTCCTAATCAACAATTATCATTATACTGCGAGATGAAAAATTGTACCAAGCATTGAAAAAATTAATATTTAAAAAAAATCTTTAAAATGTGTTTCTCTAAGCCTATTTTCACACATAAAATCAAAAAACTTACAAAACTTTTATTAGTTTCGTCGGTACATACAACTTTGCACAAATTTGCTTCATTTCATCCATGCTTATTTCAAAAACAGGATTATTATTTTGCTTGGAATATTTAATTGATTCTTCAACCGTCAGCTCAATCAACTTCGAACAGATCAATTCAAATGTTTCAGTAGGAGATTTACCAGCAGCAAAATCTAATTCATTCTCTATGTCGTCTAAAGCACTGCCATCTGAAGTCCACAAAAAATTCAAGGCTTCCTGCGCAGTTAAAAATTTACATGGCATTCTAAAATGGTAGCAACAAAATGATTTTCAAAATAAAAGTAAGCGGAATAAAAATAAATAATAAAGTAAATAAAATGAAGTAAGCGGAAAATACTAGGTCTGCATTGATTAATTTCAAAATACAACTGACTGCATGAGCATCATGACTCAATTCTTTGCATTAAGAACAATCGACTCCAACCATCATGTCTGGTCATGATATGCACCCAAGTGCCTGTCAGACAGACTGCTGGCGCCTGTATTACTTGTAAATTTGCAATCTTTAAAATGAAACAGAGAAAGGAAGGACTTTCTCCATTATTAACTGATGTCGGTTAGGTAGTTATGTATTGTACCATCGTCATATTTATACGACAGTCAAAAATTTAGGGAAAATTTATCTTAGATCATTTTTGACGGTGATTTTTTACTAGAATAAAAGTTTGGAATATTACCTATATGTTTTTCTTGAAGGTCAAATTTTAAAAAAACTTGTGTATTGAAAATGTGAGAAAAAAACCTGTAAAAATCGCTATTTTAAAAATTTAATAAAAAATATCTAACATTAATTTAAACGTGCGAGAAAGGTATATAAATATTAAAATTACTCTTGAATAACTAATCGCCTTTATTTAGAATTAAAATATTCAAAAGAAATTATATAAAGGCCACTTATGTGTGCTGTCCTATTTTTAGGACGATGAGGAAATATGGGTTAATTGCCGAATAAGGGAGAAAAGTACTACACATTCCAAAGTTTCATATACACCAAGCTCTACTTTCTACTCTTGTTGGATTTCTCCATAATAATCGTCCTAATCTAAGGATATCTCCATAATTATTGTCCTAATCTAAGTATATCTCCATAATAATTTTCTTAATCTGAGGATTTCTCCATAATAATTGTCCCAATCTGAGGATTTCTCCATAATAATTGTCCTAATCTGAGGATATCTCCATAATAATTGTCCTAATCTGAGGAAATCTCCATAATAATTGTCCTAATCTTAGGACATTTCCATAACAATTGTCCTAATCTGAGGATATCTCCATAATAATTGTCCTAATCTGA
>BGPR01030703.1:832-18500 GCA_013235015.1 Araneus ventricosus
TTTTTTTTATCACTTTATCAAATCGAGACACAAAGAGAATTAAAATCGAAATCCAGAATAAAATTTAGTAAAATTCCCAAGCACCAATTTAATGTAAATTTTAAACTAATAATATTAAATTAATTTAAATTCAATTAATTAATACATTTGTGAGATAATTTGATGCATCCAAGGATAAAATTGAGTTTTTTACAATAAAATTAAGAATAATTTCATCTGAAATTTACGAAGAATTCAAGAAGTACCAAAGCGAATTCCGCCTAAAAAACGCTTTAAAATATTTGTTCTTAACCAAACTATTGCTAAATTACGAAATATTTTTAAAATGTCAAGATAATTTTGGGAGCAACGATTCATATAATTAATCTCTGAAATCTAAAAACGTACGAAAGCAAATTAGAACAGTAACGTAGACGAAGATCCTGTTCTACAAAATTTTGAATTTCTTTGTGTAATTACATTTGCATCTGATTAATCCTAATCAGTGGAAATCCAAATGTCATATAACTTGAAATTGTTTTACATCTGCCATCCGTGTTAAACGAAAGCCACAATCCTTAGTCCCTTTGAAAAATAGGGCTATATATATTCCCAAAGACCTTCTATAACTACAGTTCCTGGCCAGATTTTTACCAAACGCACCGCACATTTAAATACAGGAGAACCCCGCTAATCCGAACTAGTTGGGACCGGTGCCTGTTCGGATTACAAAAAATTCGGATTACCCGAAATTCCGATAAAAATAGAAAAGAAAAAGATGTGTGCTAAAAAATATATAAGTTATAAGTCCTCATTACTATTATGTCTTGAATTGTTTTATTCAAAAGCAATAGAAAGAGAATATGTCTCTCCTTTTCATTAGAATAATGGATGCGCTCCTGTGTGAGATGAACTTATCTTACGGCGAATTGCATTAGTTTCTTCAATGTGAATAAAATTATGCATGCTGAAAAAGTACTTTTTTGCTTTTAGTATGTATATTTAAATCTTTTCAGGTGATCTTTTCAATTACATATAATTTCCGAAAATAAAATCGGTTCGGATTAACCGGAATTTCGGATTAGTGGGGTTCGGATTAGCGGGGTTCTACTATTAAATGAAGCGTCTTTTATTATTTCTGTTTATGAAATGATACATACATACCAGCTGATCATAAATGATACATAGTACCAATGATACATAGGTACCAGCTGATCACGAATGATACATAGTACCAATGATACATAGGTACCATAGGTTGATGGCTCCTGTTATGTAATCTTGGGAGTGCTGTCCTTCTTGCGCTTCTTAAATCCTTCACTGCGCAGTAATGCATATTTGAACCACTTACATTTTTTGGCTTTTTTCATTAACCTTAAGTAGTTTTATATTTAATCAATAACTAATAACATCTTTTCTTCAAATAGATAAGTATTTGAACAAACTAATTTTGATAAAAAAAATTAAGCTCGAAATTTGTTTTTCAGTTCCGTTTCCTGTATTCCTTACTACATTAAAAAATATTTACAACGAAATGACAGTATAGTACAGAAATAAAATAATTTTCTTATTAATTAACGAGAAAAATGTTATAATATAAACAGAAGCGTAAGCGAATACTATTTATTAGTATCATTAAAAATTATTTAAAAATAAAATCCATTCTAGTTTCGTTCTCAGCGAAAGAACAAAAACGTCAACCTTGATGTTTGTACGACGATTAAAAAATTTTGTATCCATTGAAATCAAAACAGCTACATGTAATTGTATCCCCATTCATATTGTGAGCGTCAGAAAATATTTTATTCTTTTTTTAATATTCGAAGGCTGAGCTCAAACTCTGATGTATTATGTAGTAAAGGAATTGTCAAGAGGAGAAAAAAATGATTAATTTATTCTATTGCATCTTTCTAAAGGTGGACTGCAATAAATTAAATTGGGAATATACTTGTCGATATTTCTTAAGAAATTCTGTTCTTTGAAGCGAACCGTGTTTTATTCAAAATCGAGGCTTTTTAAACTATGAAGCATGATCCCAAATAGAAGGTACAGAATATTAGGGTTCACGAAAAATTTGAAAACATATTTGTATGACGAAAAATTTCTGTTATGTATTTTAACAATATTTATAACTAAAAATCATCAAAAAAATCTTTTGGATTGCAAGAAATTCCATTATTATTAAAAAAAATCAATTAAATTTTTATTTATCATTAATTATCTTTCATTTCTTTTCAAAGTTTTAGCAAGCAAAATTTTCCGCGCGAGAAAACGTTTAAAACTCTGTTTCTAAAGCGACGGGAACTGTCGAATTCTACAGTTCTCTTTCAGCTTAAAATTATGATTGAGAAAGGTAGGAAAAGCATAAGCTGGATGAATGCGCATGCGTGAAAGGCCGAATTCGGTGTGGCAAGGATCCATTTCCGTTACTCTCTCCTTTGCGCTTCTTCTTCGGGCAGTGAAAAAAATAAGATAGGGAACTTTGTTTTCTGTATAGGTGTTTCTTCGCGTTACATTTAAATATCGTAATCGTTTAACACAAAATTGCATTAGATTGTTGATCAATTTAAATATTAAATGCGAAATAAAATAAATTGATTAAATTTACACCATGAAAAAGGTTGTGGGTGCTGCTGCAATACCGCAGTATCTACACACGAGCCGCCCCTGATAGGTACATTACTACGAACTCATTTCTATAAATAATAAAAAAAATTAATGTGAAACATTTATTTTATTTTATGAATAAAAATAAATGAAGTAACAATAAGTAATTTTTTAATACGAGGGTGGTTCGAAAAGTAAGGTAACAAGTCCTCTGAGAGAACAGATTTAGTCACGAAGTCAAAGAGATAGACAAAGGCACTGGTAACTATTATTTTCCCACATAGTCACCATGGTTGTTGAAGCGTTTGTTGTTCACTTGCTCAATAGCTGGTTCAGTGGTATTATTATTTTTTCAATCATCAATTGGAAACAATAATAATTTATTAACAAAAACAACAACTTAACTTCCAACCGAGATTGAATCTCGGTTCTTGCCAGTATTATTAGGGCTGGTGTCTCCCTTCCATACAGTCTGACAAGCTTCATAAATGTGGGGGTTCACGGGCCATCTGGTTTATTTCACCAGGGACATTTTTTTTCTCTCACTTACATAAAAACAAACTTATTTTTACTTTCTTGTACTGCACAGCAGCGCCCTCTATTTCACGCTTTTCAACAACCATCGTGCCATCGGTAAACCAATCGAACGAAACCGGCATTGGAGAAATCAGGGTCGCGGAGTCACTTAACGACGGCTTTCTGCACATCGGCATCGGTTCTGAAATGGCGACCTGCCAGCTGCTTCTTCAACGGTCCGAAGAGATGAAAATAATTTGGTATGAGATCCGGGCTGTGGTGGACTTGCTTGACCACCCTTTGCTCGTCTCGCACATTTGTTATGCCTAGTTCAAATTCCTTGCACCAAAACCACACCTGTTATCGTGACGTTACTCTCGCTCCGTGAACTTCCACTAGTTGGCGGTGAATTTCAGCTGGGGATGTTTTCTTTAAAAGCAAAAACCTTATTACACTTCGCACTTCAGTCGCCGACCATGTATCCGTCAACGCCGCCATCTTGTAACAGAGATTTCGGAACGCTGCGGCGCAACTAGCTCCATCTACCGGTGGCGTTTGAATACTGTGATCGTCTATTCTATTTAGGCATGGAACGCACACACATTCTCTGGGGTAGTTGTTCGCCCGTGAGAACTCTTTTTACCCTACTTTTTGTGACACCTACGTATTTAGTCCGGCCGTCTTTTTCCACAATCCATAATATAAATGCAACTGGCAAACGTCTCAGACTTTCAGCGGCCAGACTTCAGCGTCTCAGACACCTGGGGAACCGAGAACCTGTTTACGAGGAGTCCCCACCCCCCAGAAGATATCCTTTAGAACTAAATGATATTTCAGTTAAACCGTAATTTCAAAACACAAATGTTACCGAATCACCTCCATAATGTAGTCAATTCGTGCCATATCACTGTGACATTGCGATAGTCATTTAAATGTCAGCGTCTTACAAAGTACTGAGACACGTCCTCCTGCAAGATGCAAAGTGGATTCAAAAATTAAATTGAAGCGGTGCATTTCATGTGCAACACGTGAGCGCATGAACTGACTGTATTTATTTTATGATTTGAGACACAACCAGCTCATGCAGACTAAAAGAAATATGGTCGTCTCATTTTGAATAAAATAAAGAAAAATTCTTTAGAATTCAATGGAAGTTCCTGTTAGGAAGTTGGGAAAGAGGATAAAGACTAACAAATTCATTAGTAGAAGGCCATAATTAGCATTCAGCTGGAAAACAAAATGTTTAGTGCACTCCCAAACAATTTTATTTTAAATTACGCTTGAATTAAAGTTAATCAAAGCCGGCAACTAGACATGTTGCTGTGATATTTCTATTCATATAAATAAAGAATTTGCGTTCAAACTATTAAAGATCTGAATTTTAATTAAAATTTATGTTTCGATGCATTTCTTGCGAGGGATTTCGAAATTGTGTCTGTCCTATTGAAAACGAAGGAAATTTTCAAAACATCATTTCGTTTGAAAAATGAAGCTTAGCTGAAGTTTTGGTAATGTTATAGACAGCTTCGTAGACGGAAAAATACATTCATTTGATTTAAACTATTTACAGTAATTGAAATTTTTATTTCTTTATAGCATTTAATTTCCAAGTATTTTTTCTAAGATTTAATTTATATTCACTTAGGATGAGTTGTATGGCAGAAAATTAAATATTCCATTTGCCTTCTTGAAACAGTGTGGGTGTTTTTATTTTAAGGTATATATTTCTGAAAAATTCATTTAATTTTTTTTATAAATTATTTATTGCAGTTTTTCGCAACTGCAAAGGACATCCAATTTTGTTATCTTATTTTTTTTATCTAATTATTAAACCAAATATAAACCAAGTTTGTGAAAGTTCTGTGTGGGTTGCATCTTCAAAGCCAATCGTCTGTTTTCGAGGAAATGCGATTTCGAGTAAAACGAAAATACAAAACTTGTCGTGTAAAACGTTTCTTGAAGAATAGCTATTACTACTTGCTGATATCTTGTTCAAATCTGAGAATTTTCGGAAAGTTTTCAATATAAACATTGAAAGATAACATTTAGAAGAAGAAAGTTAATATCTTATATGTAATAACTCGTTTTAAAACTAAACGTTATCCTTATTTTTGAACCTGGTGTTTTTAAACACTTTTATTTAACTTCACTTGTTTCATGTTTGAGAAGATGGAATTTTGTCATCGATTTTTTCACTTGCTTCCTAATGTGCTAGAGGATTGAAATTTTGGGCACTTGTGTATTCTCGATATCAATACACTATTTTAATATCTTCATAATTTAATTATCAATTATTAAATAATTTAAAATTTGAATCCAATATAGTGACATCACCCGGCAGTGAATTTGAGAAACAATAGCTCTCAAGATTAAAAAGTAATATATAATTAAACTGAAAATATTTCTCCTGTTTAAGTAACTAATAAAAGTATGTTTTTAAGATCTTTTTAAATTAAATTCATTTATAATTTATGTCTAAACTCTACCTGTAATCTGTAATAACTCTATCTGTAACTATCTTCTGTAATAACTCTATCTGTAACTATCGTCCGTCATAACTCTATCTGTAACTATCTTCTGTCATATGGATTCACACGATGCATCGAAACAGGTATATAAATCAAGGAAAGAACCTCCTTTCTATTCGAATATTCATTAATCTATCACCTTGCTAACAACTATTATAAGCTATGGTGCTTTACTTTTTCAGTTTTGACGACTATCCATGACGCTTTTTTTAAATGCCTTTTTTATTACCAAAAATGCCTCTTTTATGACCATGAAATACTTAAAATGAAAGAATTATTTGATCAAAAAATAAATTTGTTGCATTTAATTAATCATACATTTATATGTAAAAAAATATTGCTTGAGTAGAATATGTAAATAGAATAACATTGCCAAATGTGGTAAACCATTTCCGAACATCTTTGCTGGCAACCCTAAGGTAAACCTCATTACTCAATCAGGACTCTGGAAAGCAGAGAAACACACGCATTTTTGGTAAACACGCCACACACACACACACAATATAATAGAGAAAAGTACATTTTGCGCGCTCTAACAATCGAACATTAAATTCCATGTTTATTACGATGGCTCCATTTCCGTTACGCGAAACACAATCACGGAAATAAAGGAAGCAGAAGTGAAGAGCTTCGATTTTTACTTCGGAAGAGAAATGGTTACTTTTGTTCCAATTAGGGTTCTACTCAGCGATCTACATTTTACATATTTGGTGATTTTATTGACTCTTTTCGTTCTCAATTTTTGAGTCTTTATGGGTCATATTTTATTCTGAGTTGAGGGATTCGTTTCTCTTCTATCGATAACAGTTTCGAATTCTAGGTAAATCTCGTTTGATTTTTTTTTCTGTTGTAAGATGGAATAAATCTTCAAATTTGTGTTTATGCACCATTTTTAACCTCTGAAAGGGAACTGGTACAGATGGTTTAACTTTTGTTAAATTAAAATTATTATAAAGGGGAAAAAATTCAAATTTATGTTGGTTAGAAATTCAAATTGAGGTTTTTTTTTTTTTTTTCTTTTCTTTTTTAGTTCACTATATTACTGACGATGTAAAGAAAATAACAGGTAACTGAAAAGAATTTTTTTTTCAATTTAAAAATTTCATCCTGAAGATAAAAATCGTTTGGAATTCTATTGGGGCATTTTATAGCATATTTTATAAAAACATTTCAGAAATTTCCTCTTAAGATTTACGTACTGGAGTTAGGAATTTTTAAAAAAAATCAAAGAAATAATTTTATTCAGGTATTAAAAAGTACCGTTTTTGTTTGGATTGATAGATTTACGTTATAAATCACATAAAATCGGCCCTTATTTATAGATTTAAAGAGATTCCAAATCTTTAAACAAACTTTGAATGCTAATGGAATTCAATATGAATTCTGATATTAATACTGCGAAAAATAATTAAAAAGCAAACAAACCAGCATAAAAACAGAACTATTATTATTTATATTTAATGGCCTAATAGTATTATGATTTTTGGAAATCTGTTCTCAAGAGCTCTGGTACTCAAAGAAATACTAATTGACCGAACGATGTGAGGTATCTGTTTCAACTTGACCGTTCAGCATTTCGTCTTTCTGTAAATTTGCTTATTACGCAGTTGTATGATTTTTTTCCAATTCGGCGTGAAGGTTCCTTGAGGTCATAAAAAACGCCATGTACGTAAGAATATTTATTTTTTGATTCCGTTTCAATATGGTGGTCGTTGTAAGGATTTCAATGTTTGGACGAGTCTGGCGCCATTTGGTTTGGTTTGGTTTGTTTGAGGGGTTTTGGCGCAAGGGCCAGTATTTGGCCATGCTGCGCCAAACAATGGCGCCATTTGGAAACATTCGAGATATTTTGGTAACGGCGAAATATTTAATTGTAATTTCGTTAATACTGATCAACGCAGACATTTAACTGTAATTTTGTTAATACTGATAAAAACAGACGTTTAATTGTAATTTTGAGAACACTAATAAACTCAGAGACACTTGTGCAAAAAATTCGCATTCGAGGGAAAAAAATGGCAAAACCTTTAAAGATTGCAACAAAAAGCAGATATTTCCGCGAGGTGTACTGTTCATAGAATACTAGTATTTAATAGGATAAACTCTGATTATTATGTTTTCATAAGTTATTTTAACGAATAGTTAATGTTTGTCAGAAAACTCGAAAAATTATTTGCAATTGTTATAATTTCATCTTTTCTTATTTCTACACATTTAAAAATAAAAGAAAATATAAACACAACTTTTAAAAACACTTTTATACGTGTACTACAAAGTGGAATTTTTTATTTAAATTATTTTCAACTTTTTAATTTTCAATTCATAATTCATTATTATTATGGAATCTTGAAAACATTTTTACCCCTCAAAAGAGTTTAAATAAACTTCAAAAATTTCAATTTTTTTTAAATTTTAAAATAATAGTTCTTGCTAAAATGAGTTTTTAAAAATTACAATCTATTTAATAATATAATCTGAAAAAGAGTCAATAATTACTTTTATTATTACTGTCTCCAAAAAACATTTTTGAAAGAAGGTACTGTGTAGCCTTAGTTCTGAAAATATTGTATAATGTTATCCAGAAGAATATCCTGTGTGCAAATTTTGAAAACTCTGGCACTTCAGGGAAAGAGTGGGAAATCGATTACAAAATTCCATCTTCAGAAACACGAAAACAAAGTCAAGTTAAACAAAAATGTGCTATAAAAGAAACTTGCTAATTGAAATAATCCACACAATCGAAAGTTTTACCATAAAAATCGTTGTAAAGATTCGATTTTGAGGGCTACATGAGGTTTTTTTAAAGAAAAAAATTGTGAACACTTTGAAATTAATATTTTGTAAATGTAAAAATTAGACGAAAATACGCCCAAGTACAGTAATTAAGTAGTAAAATTAGTCCTCAATTTTTACATCATCGCATTTCAGGACGATAGCCTATTTAGAGTCATCTGTTTTGACCTCATCTTGAAAATAAATCGAATATTTTATCATAAACTATTGAGATAAAATCTTACAAAGTCTAGTTTTGGAATTTGATGAATTCAGATTTATTGTACGGAAGTGCTTTTTACTTTCTCGTATACGAAGTATACAAAGAGAAAGTATTGTAATCGTCAAAAAATTCGAACTCGAGATTTTGACGAATCTCCACGTTTTAGACCTCCCTGAGTCCGAAAAACACAATTTTGGAATTATGTCTGTCTGTGTGTGTGTCTGTGAACACGATAACTCGAAAACTATTAGAGCTACGGGGATGAAATTTGGTATGTGGTCTTTAAACATAATTTGTAGGTTTCTATCAAATTTTGGACAAAATCCGTCAACGGGAAGTCTGTCTGTCTGTATGTTCGAGGTCATGCGAACGCTATAACTCAAAAACTTGAAAAGCCAGATGGATAAAATTTTATACACAGTTTTATCGTCATGAATGTAGGTCCGTATAAAATTTTGGGCCAAATCCGTCAAAGGGTTGACTGTCTGTCGGTCTGTATAATCGCATACTTGTTCAGTTTTAAAACTAACTCCCTGCGCATGGGTGGCAATGCCTGTGCAAAGAAGGGACGAAAACTTAGCAGTTTGCCAAAAACCAAGTCCGACACGATTTTGTAAGGAAGGAAACATTTAGGGAGTTTCGCCAGGTCCTGTTGCTCAAAAGAATGCGCAGGGGATTTGAATTTGTTTTGATCCTTCAAACCACGCGTGGTTCCAACTTTGGTTTACATGCGACGGAAGTTTATTTGACGCCTTTTATTATTCTAGTTTTCTCTACATGTGTTAGGAGTATACGAGAAAGTTTAGGGGAGACCACTCCCGCTGGTTACTTCTCTTTTCTGTAGTGTTAGCTTTCCGAATTTTGGCATGTTGAACTGCTTATTTTGTTTCCAAGACGCTGTAGTTTCTACTATATATATATATTTGTGATCCAAAACAAATGGCAAGCGAATGATATTAACATTCTGTGTTTAAAACAATATCGAGAATTTTGAAAAAGAATAGTATTTAAAGGAATAAAAATAATACCACTATATTAGACGTTGGACATGTGATTGAAAAACGGGATTGAGTGTAGTTACTTGTTTGAGAATCAATAAAAAAGTAAAGAAAAACGATGTATAAAGGTTTCCATAGGATGTCATAGGCAGAACCTGTAAGATGGATTAGAAAGCTTCTTTGTTTTGTCCTTAGAAATTCATTTTCAGAAATTTAGCTTAAAAATTACTCTGTTTTCAGAAGGACTGTTGAATTGCTAGAAGAGGAAATAAATTGAGTTTTTTTTAAAAGAATTTTTTTACTTCCTTGAGTTTGCAATCTCAATGTGATGCTTCTTTTTTCGTACCAGTTTTTAAATATTCTTTGCACAGCAATTGCACATTTTGGTTCAGATATACAAAGGACGCAAGCTTTCTGAAATCCCAGTATTAATATTTATTAAATGTAATTTTAATTAAATTAACATAAGGCAACGAACGAAAAGGAAAAAATATAATTAATTACTAAAATATGTTTAATCGAAACTTAAACTTAGCAAACGATTTAATATTTTCACTTGATCACACAATAAAAAACACGAAACGATTAAAAATATGAGCTCCAAAGAGATGATTAAATATCTACATTAATGTTTAAAGTAAGTCATAAAATTTAATTTTAAATACTAATAAAAGAATTTAAAAATTAAATTTTGACTGATGTTCTGTTTGCTCCCTTTATTTTATTTCTTTCGACAAAACGAAATCTATCTAAAAAGATTTTTCAAGTTGCAATTAAACTATAAAGTGATGATTAAGTTGGATTTTTCAAACGTTCCAAATGCAGTCGATTAAAAGACACTGCTCTTTTTCAAAAAATAATCTTACATTATTTTTAAATTAAGAACTTGAGTAGTATAACGATCATTTAATTTAAAACATACCGATTATTTAGAATTTCCACTGCGATGAATTTAATCACTTCGTGAACTCCTTAAAACTAATTGTTCCAGCAATTGCAACTTTATCTCATTACGAGAAAATAGTCTAACCAAAGAACTCTCATTACTTTTTGAGAGCTACTTAAACAAGTCGGACAACAATTCAAAAATGGCTAAGACCATTAAATTTATTTTTTTCCCTCTCCGTTCCAACTCCCGCGGGTTACAAAATGCACTTTCAAGCGTGATGAATGTTTCATCGCATTAAACGTGACATCCGCAACTATCCCGTCGCAACAGCAGCAAAGTTTCAACTCGGCCCAACTCGATGGAAGGAAAAGGAATTTCTCGGTCGCCTAGCAACGCGTGGAATGAATAATGGTAGCCATCGCTTCTCATCGCAAACACTTGCACTCAATTCAAATCTTTTATCCTGTCAAAGTCTTACAACATATAGGAACGGATTTGTTTCTCTGCATTTTACGCTGTGCATTTTGTTGTCTCTCCTTTTTGCTTTTGTTTCAGCTGTCGGAGCAGTGTTGGCTCGTTCGGAGTATTGTTACTAAAATGATTCCAGCGTTTGTTAAATTTCGTTTTCATTCAAATTCTAATGAAGTGATTAGATTTTCCTTAACTCTCTCTCGAGAGCTTATTGAATGGATTAGTTTAAGAATACCGATTTTCGGTTAAAGGGAAATGTCGAAATTTATTTAGAACGTTTTACTTTTTATGTTCACTTAAATAATATTATCTTTACTTTTATTTATCTGTTTATTGCACGTATGATTTTTTTTATCTCAGAAATAAACCATTTATTTACAATTTCATTTTCTTCAAGGCTCAAGAAGTCAATTATTATATCACTATTTTGTAGAGCTATTTCGAAATTTTATTTTGATTTTGTTTTCTTCAGCAGTTCATATTCTGACGGAGATTATTCGATTTAACTGCAGAACAAAGCTAATAAACGTCTTAAAAAATAACTGGCTTATCATTCTACATAGACATTCTTTTTCAAAATTTCATCTTGACTATTAAATAAAAACATTCCCGATCAAAGGAAAATAAATTTTAGTATTGATTCTACCAAAGAATTTCTTACCCTTTAGATGAATTTTATTTTCTTTAAGATGAATTCTTACTGCATCTAGAACTATTCCAATATAAACATATAGGAATAGTTCTAGATGCAGTAAGAATTCATCTGGTTCCACTGCCAATTTCAAAAATAATCTAGGGTGCTTTAGTTGCAAATTGTTGAATTGAAAGTGGCTGATAAAGCAATGACATGCCTTTTTTTAATACTATAAAAATAGTCATTAAAATGTACTACAGAAACAGAGTAACTGCATTAAAAAATGTCTCTAATTGCCTGAGATAATAAGAATTGTTTTTAGTGGAGGTAAAGCACAGTTGAGACTTTTCGCTATTCACGTATACACTGTTCAGTATCTCTCTCTGAAAAAAATGATGCCATTTTCATGGATTTATAGTATTAGATTAGATATCAGTATAGATATTATAGTAATTACGTAATAGTATTCCGTCGAATACATACCAATAGTCACCAACACTTTAACCCTTCGTTTATCAACAATCCAGTCAAGACTTTCGTTACACGCAAGAGATCAGCTGTTTACATACTAGAAATAAAATTATTTCACAACTAAATAAATACAGACTAGAATTTAAAACAAACACTTTGCATAAAAAATTTTAAAAAAAATTATATTCAGGACTAATAGAGATTCGTGCATTGTAACACTGGGAATGTTGTAGCGTATATTACATGCGTCTAGGTGCAATTCTGCATAAATCTTGTCTTTTGCATAAATTTTGTGTCTTTGCATTAAAATTTAATAATTGTATTTTTGGCTTGATATAGTAAGCTTTTAATGAAGAAATTGTAACTAAGCAATTACTAATTTTTAATTTCCATTAGAAACTTAACTTCAAAATAAATTTTTTAATTTTTTTCTGCAGCCTTTACTCTTGTTTAGAGAATTACGCAAGCGCTGTTGAAATATAAAATAAATAAATGAAAGAAAATAAAAGTAAAATTGTGATGTTGAATTAAATATACATCGAGATAAATAATTTTCGTATTTATTTGCATGGATAATTTTATAGTACAGTAATACCTCCTTACAACAATACTTTGGGAACCAAATAAAGATATTGTTATAGAGGGGATATATTGATATATAATTGCGATATAAAAACTTAAATTTTGGCTGTTTTAATGTGGACACAATACAACAATATACATTTTGCAAAAAAAAGTATCACCAGAGTGTTGATGATTGTTAAATGATTGCTAAAGCATACAAAAATTTGAAAATTCAGCTATACAATAAAGTAGTTCACATATCTTAGAAATTTATTTATCTAGAAAATCCAATATTTTCGTTTGCTTATTCACTTTTTAACTTTTAAGTCAACTAACAAGGTTTGCATAGAGTTTAATGCATGAAAATGATCATCATTTGTGGATGAAAGGCTTGAAAAAAATGCCCGTAGGGACTGAACTGCTTGAAGAGCTTCCTGGGATGTCAATAAAGATTGCGATGGATCTGTATCATCATATTTGGAAACAGAAATATTGATACAGAGGAAATAATGCTGTTCAGATTTAAAAAACATTGTTGTACCGAGTTTTATTGCTGTATAGAATATCGTTATATTGAGGGGAGATTAGCATTATGTTCTATGCAAATTCACCGGGACCACAAAGTTTTATTATTGTAGAGGGATTTATCGTTGCATCGGATATTGTTGTAGCGAGAGTTCACTGTGTATTATTTTTTATATTTATTTCTATTTGCCATTACTTATCTTTTAATCTCTTTTATTATTTTCAAACTTTGGTGTAGCGAAATATTTTTCCGCCAAAGGAAAAGCATCGTAAACCCCTTTTCACACATCCCTTGGAACAACACTTTTTTACGATACATCCTTCCTTTCAAACTTTGTGTGGTAGAGAAAATTGCTCGTTGTTACTGCACATGTGCAACAAAAGGAAACCACTATTGGGTTAAAATACAGTCCTCCAAGAAGTTTTTTCACTCTCCAAAGAAAGGCACACCATTTTAAACTGCGTTTTCCCTGAATATTTTAAGCTCAAAAAGGAAAATTGCGTTAGATGGTTGATAGATTTAAACGTTACGAGCAAAATTAAATAAGTCATGGATTAAATTTACACGTTGAGGAAAGTTCGGGGTGATGTACTGTAGATCTGCGATGAATATACACGAAATGTCTCTGTTTAGAGCAAAACCAAACACGTATTCGCAACTGTTAGATATTTTTTCAATGATATATTTCTTCGTTGAGAATATAACCGGGAAACCGAATCAGCCAGTCCTGCCATAGCGTCCGGGATTCTGAATGACAGTGGCCGTTACGACAGCTCCAATGCTGGTGGGGCCGGAGTCCTGGTGGCCTCTTGCCGGGCCGCGACCAGAACCCCCCGAAAGAGATACGCACTATCACTGGTGGTGGGACTCGGAGCCCCACCGTTACTGTGCTCACAGAGGAAGTGAGTTCCTGCTTACTTATCCGGCAGAATGTACATAACTTCAGTGGTGTGCGGTGATTCTAAAACCAACAGAAGCAGTGGAATTTTAAGTGCCGGCAGAATGTACATAACTTCAGTGGTGCGCGGTGATTCTAAAACCAACAGAAGCAGTGGAATTTTAAGTGCAGTAATAAGCACATTATTATCTATGCAAGCATTATTATTATTATAATAATATGAATTATTATATATTTAAATAATAGTACGAGCGCAATGTATACATAATAATATTAGCACTCGTAAACGTGGAATCAATTATAAAAATTTTTCAATTTTTAACTTTTCTCCTTCTTTGCACAAGTGTGCATGCTCCATGTCAGTTCCGAAAAGTCACGTAATCTTAAGAGAGAATATTACGTATTGACCTTGAACTCAACGGAACCAGTAGCAAGACGGAAAGCTAGCGGGATAAAGCGCGAATCACTTGCTTACTCTAACAAACAATTTTTTTCATCGCACCCACTATCGGCTGGAGAGCCAGATATACTTAAGGGAAAAGTGGTTCAATACGAGAAGTACTCTACAGCACCCCCTTACTATTCATTCGAACAATTCGTGTGGTAACAAATAAAATGGAGTCCAGATTCTTTTGAAAGTTTTCGAGAGAAAAGCAATTGGAAAATACAGCTATATTGCATCTGACGAAACAAATTTCTTATTGAAACATTTCTTCAATTGCTACGGTTGAATACACGTAAGCGTATATGCAATCCTGACTCCAAAACTTTAAAAAGTATGTTCCGATTTCAAAATATGAATAAGTTTACTCTTGCACTGCATTTGATTTGAACCAGATAACAGAGTTCTTTAGAAAAAAAAATTTAAAAGTTTAGAATTTCTTGCAACAGTTCCCATTCTGTCATTTCTTTTCAAGGAATAGAGCTATTCCTTTTTTTTTATTCTACTTTATTTTTCAAGAAATCCTTTTTTCCAAGAAAGGAAACTTTGGCTGAAACAAATGGGCACTACAGCCCGAGTTTGTCTCCCTTCCCTGCTTGCTCTTGACAGGTTGTCACATTTCATAAGTGTCTTTCGGAATTATCGATGTTGAAGTTAGCCTCCTATCTGTGGAGTTTCCGACTTTATTAAGTGCCGCGTCTCAAGGGACGACGCAGCATATTCTCGGAAAAGACATCGTCCTGATTTCATCTCAATTATTTCTGTTCTGAAGGAATTAATGATAAGCAAATCTAACGTTATTTTACATTTGCAAGCAGCTGAATTTATTTTTACTCGATCCAAATCCATAACTGTCAGTTAGATGATGACTGATTCTTACTTTCTTGTGTTCCATGTACATTGAAAATTGAATCGTGAAATTGATTTTATTTACGGGAAAATACCCTATTGATTGATGAAGCACGAATCACTTGTATTGTTGTATTGGAAATGATATGTGAGGTAATTATTTTAATTTATATATGGTCAATGACATGGACAATGCAAATGGTATGGAAAATTGAATTGGAAACTGAAGTCTATAGGGTTTAAGATCGATTATGATTATTAAATATGCATTCTATGCTGTATGTTATATAGTATTATGGTATATTAAGAGTTTAAAAAGGTATGAATTTGATGTTACACATAGAAAGAAAAGTATGAACTATTGTTGGAATGCGTCCTCTTCGAGGTGAAGTGCACGGGGTTTCCTGTCAGTGGACAAAATTGTTTAAATGGAAAAATGTGCGTAGGGAGCCCAGAGAGTGCTGCAGTGCTGGCGATGGTCAATTCTCGACTGTCGGGGTGTGTTGTTGTAATAAGGGATGGCGGTTATTACGAAAATAACCGGTTTTCGGGTTTTTTTCACCTCCACTTCAAACTAGGCGGTTGTAATAGCTCAAAATATCCGGTTTTTGAAATAACCGGTCTTCGGGTTTTTTTATAAACCAGCGGGAGTGGTCTCCCCTAAACTTTCTCGTATACTTCTCCAAAAAGGTGCTGTTTCCCCTCCCCAAGCGTGGATAAAAAAATTCGAACCTACTGTAACCCAGGATCCAATGACTATCAGAAAATATTTAGATAAAGAATCAAATTCAAAGAGATGCGTACCGATTTCTACTCTTACCGGCTCAAGGACAAAGTCACGTAATCCTTCGGCGTGCACAGATTTTTACCAGTACGCATGCGCATGGAGAATCGGATTAAAAACAAGGAAACAGTGACGTAATACTTCCGCGTGCACAGGGATTGCTAACAGTACGCATGCGCATGGAGATAAAGAATTCGTTTCAAAAGTAAACAAGTATGCGATTATACAGACCGACAGACAGTCAACCCATTGACGGATTTGGCTCAAAATTTGACAGAAACCTACAAGTTATGTTTAAAGACCACATACCAAATTTCATCCCCGTAGCTCTAATAGGTTTCGAGTTATCGTGTTCACAGACACACACACACAGACAGACACACATAATTCCAAAATTGTGTTTTTCGGACTCAAGGAGGTCTAAAACGTGAAGATTCGTCTAAATCTCGAGTTCGAATTTTTTGACGATTACAGTACTTTCTCTTTGTATACTTCGTATACGAGAAAGTAAAATACAAACGCCGTTTGTAGACAATTTTTTTTATTAATACTGTTTTTACAGGAAATCAATCCATTGGACAATATTTATTTGTTCATAAAGACTCTTGCAGTAATCCGCCAACCAACAGACGCCTCGAGGAAGCGGTTGTCGTTGATTGGCCTAAGATGATCAAATTCAAAACTTCATAGCTTGGTAAATTTTTGTCTAAGCGAATCTAAAATCGAGCCTATTTTCCGGTTCCGTTTTTTCCCCCGGTTATTGGATTTTTTAAAAAATAGCTGGTTATAACCGGAACAAAAAAATATCCGAAAAAACCGGTTAACCGAAATAAGAAAAACCAGTTTTCGGTTAAAGCCGATAGGTTTTTCCAATACCTAGTTGCAATCTATGGGTAGATTCCGTATCGCGGGTGTCCGCCAGGTGCCTCGTGCTGTTGGATGTTTCGTGGTGACCGTTATCAACTTTAAACCGTATTGTCTTTGCAGGACCGTGAAATTTTTATGTATGCGAAGAAAAAGTATTGCTATCGAGAAAAAAAATTATCTGGAGTTTTTGACGAATGCCCACGTTTCAGACCTACCTGAGCTAGGACAATTGCATGTGCCTACCTACCTGTGAGCACGATTATTCAAAACTCAACTATGATGAAACTTTCAACCAGAAGGATGAAATTTGGTATGTGGTATTTGCATCAAAATTGCCTATCTCTATCAAATTTTAGACGAAATCCATCAGAAATCTGTCTGTCCGTCTGTCGAATGTACACGAATACCATAGCCGGAAGATGCGACGAACTAGATGGATGAAATTCGGCCTATGGCTTTATCACCAGAATTGCAGATGTGTATCGAATTTTGAATACACATCTGCAATTATAAATCATTCACTAGGCTTACAATCTGTCGGTATGCCTAGTCGTGCATATGTGAACGCGATAACTCAAGTTTAAATCTAGTCACTAGATCACAAAATCACTAAGTTTACATCAAGCTAAATGTAAAAGTACCAAAATTTG
>BGPR01030704.1:0-18499 GCA_013235015.1 Araneus ventricosus
TGTGTTCCTCCTTCCTCTTTAACCACCCCAGCTCCTCGTCCGGTGCCAACCAAGAGACCAGTCGAAGTGGTGACCCGACCCCAAACAGTCCCAACTACTGAGCGAGAGGATACGACAGTCGCGCCTGCAACAAGACGCAAGTCCCAAAGCAATGTTACCTGTAAGTCTTGTTTTGACAAGCTTAAGGAAATGAATTTCGCTTTCTATAAATTGACTTTATTTCGGGTTTTCTTCCTAGCGACTCCTATCCCTTTTTAGAAAAGTTAAAAATAGTCTTGCATGTGTTTAAAATATTGGATGTTTTCAGATACTGATCGCTTAAAAATATTCAAAATCCAATTGTTTCTCAGGAAAATGAGTATTCTAAAGTAAATTTTCATGTCAAAAGAAATTTTTCTAAAGCTAATTCTAATGATAAAGATGCAGATTGAAACTGTTTCGCAATTTTGCATAGTTCGGAAACTTTATTTGAATATATGTCGGTCTAGAATCAAGATGTTACTCGTAGCAACCCAGGCCTGTTGAATTCGCTCTTTCGGATGTTATTGGTACAGTTTTACACTTCAGATCCGTTTGAACACAAATATGCACTTGCAACTTTTCCTGGAAATTTTAGACACAACACCATGGTAAAATCGCATGGAGGCGTTATACTGGAGGACCTCGCACATTTAATTCTCAGAATATAAAATTGGTATAAATATTTACTATGGCAAATTTTTTAATGTTATTAACGCCCCTTTGAAAACTACGTTTTTTAATTCCTAAACGTAGCCTGTAATTGGAGTAAATCATTAGAATGTTCCCTTGTTCCTTGAGCCATGCCTTCTCATTTCTGTGAAAAAAACTGCTAAATTTCGCTTTACCAGTAAGTTTTCTTAATATTAGAATTGATACTGTTAAATGGATGTTTTGAATAATCAACTGGCAAATCGATGCATTAAAATATGCATTTGAAATGCTGCATCTTGTGATCTCCAATTTTTAGACGCTTTCCCAAGTCGGCACGAGATGGCAGCACCAACTTTTGCTACATGCCCGGAAGCGTGAACAAATAGTTTTCTTCCACAAGAGCTGAAACTGTTTAGATTCTCTTTATTGCTGTGTTTTTGGATTTGGCCTAGTCTTGCGCATTCTTATTTTCTACACTCCAGAACCAAATGTTTGGAAATGGTACTCGTAGATGATGCATCGCCAAAATTTGTACGATCTCTCTTCATGACAAATATTAGCTATTGCAGCTAGTTTAAAATATTGGTTTAATGCAACAAGCACATGGAATGTATTTTAAACTGTAGAACCTACTGTTTTAGCTTTGTAAATTTGAAATTTGTACTGTGTAAATGCGTCGACCGCGAATCATGGTTTCTGTCGTGCTGCCATCTATCGAGAATTGAATGGGAAACTCGTTCTTTAACGACTGTTGTGCAAATTTAACGGGAAGGGTTGTGCTATCTGGGTTATATTCTAACTAGCAGTACGCGCACGGCGTTGCCCGTGGAACCAGGACTTCAACAAAATGAAAAAAAAAACTCCCACAATGACATGAAAAAGTTTTGAAAGCAAAATAAAAACAAGATACACATTATTGATTTTCCCGCTTATTTTTTTTCGCGATAAAGAATAAAAAATTTCAACGCGAAAATTATACTGCAAGCTAAGTATGCGAGATGAATAAATACGTTAAGATACTGCCGTAAATAATAAGCAGTCATTCAATTCAAGGTTATGACGTCACCTCCCTTTAACCAATCACATAGCATCTGCGTGCCGAAGTACTGCCGAGCGGGGAACTCTCTCCATAAAAATAACTATCAACCGCCCAGAAAAAAATTAATTTAAATAAAAACTTGAAAAGATATTTTAACCGTTGTTTTAAATCTGACACAACCGTTCTACTTACAAGCTGAAAAAAATTGAAAATAATAGTGTTATTAGAAAGTCGGATGCAACAAATTTAAAATCAAAAGTAACATCTCGATGCCAAACCTGGGTATTTTAAAAATTTCTCAAAATTCAGTAAATTGCGTTAGAAATTCAAAACTAACTTCATTAGAACGGAAATCGCATGCTCTTTCCGATGGTGTATCTATTTTTGTCGTACAATTATTCAAAACCATTCTATTGAGAAATTAGTGGGAAAAATCAACCCAAACACAAAACATTAAATAAAAAATTTTCCAGATTAAATTTTAAAATTTCGACTTCGAAGTGCATTCAGTCACCATTACGACTACCTGTGTGCCAAATTTCATGGCTGTAAGCGCAGTAGCTTCGTCTGGACGTCGCA
This sequence comes from Araneus ventricosus, assembly GCA_013235015.1. Lineage (NCBI taxonomy): Eukaryota > Metazoa > Arthropoda > Arachnida > Araneae > Araneidae > Araneus > Araneus ventricosus. The sequence goes on from BGPR01030704.1 coordinate 2,291, forward strand.
GACAAACACGCACACACACAAACATTGCCTTTTATAAGTATAGATGTCTGAACTGTTGTGTCGTATCGAATCAACTCGGTGTGGAAGCAAGTTAAAATTTCAATTTGTTGATTCATAACAATCTTCCACTTTTCTTCTAGACTGCGGCATCAACAGAGCCAAGCCTCAAAGTAGGATTATTGGTGGTAACGATGCAATGTACGGAGAATTTCCTTGGCAGGTGAGAATTTAAGCTTTGTCTTTTTTATCTCCTTAAAATCGCTTCTCTCGAAGTTTTATTCCCCGTTAATTTTTCTTTCTAGGCTCATATTAAGCTAAACAAGCAACAGTGTGGTGGAGTACTATTAAACCATAGATACGTTCTAACAGCTGCACATTGTATTTATCAGTAAGTATTTCTTAAATTTATTAAGAAACTTGCAATTTTCAGCCTTAAAAATTCCTATTTTCCAGCTAAGCATGATGATGGAATATTTTGCCTTCAATAACATGCGACAAGGCTTGTGCCCGACAGTGAATAAAATTATGGAAATTGGATATACAAGATGGAATTAAGTTTCGGTTTTAAAATTAAGATTTTAATAACAAAGTACCATTTACAGTAGTGACCAATGAAAAAGCGCCACCCTAGATCTTTAATATTTTTTCACGAAGCGGACGTATTAACTTAAAATATGACGCAATAGAAAAAATGAAGGTGGAATCGTGCTCTCCTATTGCAAGTCGATCAAAATGGCCTTTTCATTGGTATTCTCTTAAATTTGCAGTGCCCAATTCATAAATAAAAATGCACTTAATGCTTTTCATTGGCCAATACTGTAAACGTGAAATTTGTTTCCTAAACAATTTTTGAGGATTTTAAGTTGCAAAATATTGATTAGTCTTGATTAGGAATCTTGGTTTTTGTTTACTACCGCGCATTATAAAACCTGAAAATTTTAATTTGTATCTGAAAGGTAGTCTTTACCAGTTGCTATAAATGCACGAGTAAAGAATAAAATGAGACTATGGTATTAACTGTTTCCTGTTTTTCACAACTTTCTAAACATGGTTTTAGCACACAAAGAACTTCAGTAACGGTAGATTTGGTTCTGGCCTACTCTAAACTGCAAAATCTTAACAGAGAGGCATTTCCAACTGTGTAATTTCGACAATTAAAGATTATACATATTCCACATACAAATGGTTTTTGAAAATATTGATACTCGAATCGACTGCAGAAAGCTATCGTATTGCCTTTCATTTTACGTGCATATATACTGAAGACTTAATTGGAAATCCTTAAATCCATACTTCACGGGAATTCTCGGTAATGATTGCAATAGTGGTTTTAGCGTAGACTACATGTGGTAAAGCTGAACCTTTAAACTTGTGTTCGACTAAAATGGCTTGTTGCAATGTTTGCAAGTTTACGGTGAAAGAAATTAAGTTCGATTTGTCTTGTCCATACAGGGTACCTCTAACGGACATCAGTATCCAGTTGGGCGTGTTTGATATCCAGGATCACAGTCGCCAGGAGAATGCTCCGCAGACCTTCTCTGTGATCGAAAAGAAAATTCATCCCGACTTCCAGTACCAAGCTGCCCATCCAGACCGATATGACGTGGCTCTGCTGAAGCTCGACCGAGCTGCCCGCTTTCACGACACGGTTATCCCCATCTGCCTCCCCAGGAAGGACTGGGACTTCCAGGGTTGGAGGGGTATCATCACCGGCTGGGGGAAGACCGACGCCGGACTTAGTGAGCGTCTTTTGATTTTTATCGAAAGAGAAATCTGTTTCTCTAATCATGCTTGTACCATTAACACGTTCGCGCCGGCGTGAACCACCGATGGATCACAAGGGTATTCCATCGGGCTGTATCGCAAGCCACCAAATATGTAGCTCGTTAGATTAGTTTCTGGTCCATTCTCACTTTTGCTGATTGCCCTCTGACGGCGAATCGACTGGCATCGGCGTGCTGTAAACGGAAGCCAGCAGATGGAATTGTCGTAAGCTTCTGAACTCCGATTTCTAATTCGCTTGGTCTTCCCGGCTTGCCTATCCAAATGAAACGCATGACTGCAAATCAGTAATGGTGGAAACTAAATCAAAACTGAAATGGTTACCGTTGTCATAAGTTTTCATATTGCCGGTTGGTTCAGCACCGCCCGATAAAGCAAAATGCTCATGAGGTTGATGCTCGGTGGTAAGAAATGCAAATTTCAGTGCCGGTGTGAACGTGTTGGAGCTTAAAATATAGTATGTACTTAAACGGAATGATTATTTAACTTCATGAAACCCGAGGTATTAAATCGCTTCAGTAGTGCTGTTTATAATGGTATCGGATATCTGAAACCTTGCAAGTTGCTTGCTGGATGAGACGAACGAAGTTGCCAGCAGCATTCTCTTGGTATCGTGTGGAGGGGGCATGAGGAATTACTTATAAATTAGTTTTAAATACAGACGCACGGAAACTATATCGGTTGAGATCTCGCCAAATTGCTGAAATTATCTGGAGTCTTAAGTGTATATCCTTGACTTTCGTAAATTGAACAAAATATTTTAATCTAGACTTTTTCAAATGTTATCAATATAAAGAAAATTGACTTCCATGTATTAATAAATATGCATTGAGCCCAGAAACCATACTTTTCGTTTTTGTTAAAATTGACTTCCTAATGCTTCTGAATGTATTTCCTGTCCATAGTGAAAGAACAAACGAGAAATTCGATTCTTCGATATTCGAATATCTCCTAAACTTTATTTCATACTTTTTAAGTTAGTCGGTAATGCATAATTGTTGCTGACGCATTTTGAATAAATCTATGAGAAAAAAAAGCAAAGTATTACTTACGCAGATTTCACGATTCTTTAATTGAAGTTAAATTGATGGGTTTTATTTCCTGCTCAAATGTTCAAAAACTTGGTTTATGTCCGTTTGTTTTCGATGATTAAACTCTAAAAAATTTTCTTAATCGAACAAATTGCTCTTCTGTATTTTTATCAAATTTCTTCGTGAAGACTATTTTAAACTGAAGTACATTTAAGCATCATTCTTGTTTATTGTTGCTTGAAAGGAAACACGGCTTCAACCGTCATGTATTGGGTTATTTTAATAGATGGTAAAGTGATTGGAGATATTCCTTTTGTAGGCAATCGTTTCGGCACTCGTTTGCTACAGAAAGTGGATGTCCCAATCATTTCCAATACCCAGTGTGAAGACTGGCACGAAGAGAAAGGGATAGATCTCACGATCTCGAAGGAAATGATGTGTGCCGGATACGAAGAAGGAAAGAAAGATGCATGTGTGGTAAGTAGCCTGGGAACTTCCTGTTGCTAATGTTTTCTCTTATTGACTTGAAATCGCCTTTCAGGTTAAATATTTGCAAACGCACCTAACTATCTTAATGAACTTGATAAAAGAATTTAAAAAGATGTTGAGCTTATTTTCATTGAAATAAGGCTTCGGTGGATTTGGAACGCATATTCAATATTGCTATGAAACAACCCTATCGCAATCTTGCATTTTCGCTAGTTAAATGGTAAACATGTAAGTGTTCGGATGGCTTGAAAACCTGATCAGAGTGGCGAATTGCTTAAATTTAAAGACTCTTATCTTCAAACTTCAATTAAGGTTACGTTGCCTTATACGCACAACTTCTTTACCGACATCTTCCAAAAAAGTTGCTCAAGCTATCGTATCAATTTATAGTTGTTCCTTGATTAATTTCAGTCGGTAATCGATGCAGTTGTCGGCAATGAATTTTTTTTATCCCTTGCCACAATCTTCACTACAGTTTTAACGAAACATTTAGATTCTCCTAAAGAGAACGGTGGACAGCTCGTCGCATTTCTTGGTTAAATTTTCTTCAAGAGAAACTTTTGCATATTACTCGGGTGTAAGATTTTTGCTGTGTTTTTCCAACACCGAACTTATTATCATCTGAGCATACTCCAACTCGCGTATACAAAAGAATGTTTCAAAGCCCATTCAAACATGTAAACGATCAAAGGATACTTATATTGCACCTCGATTGAAGAGTTGAATCAATGGATCAACCCACAATTGTAACTTGCGAGTTTAAATTATGAGCTAAGAATTCATAAACATTAAAAGAAAGTACTTCAACACTCCCTTCTGTATTATAGAGCATCCAAAATGTTTGATCCACTGTAGTTTTGAAATAAAACTCCTTAATCTCGATAAATATCTTATGTTTGGCATATTGTCAAACATGGCTCTTGGGTCAGAAAACACAACCAGCCAATCGGCAATCTCGGTACGATGTCTAGTGCAGTTTAGCAAAATTATAGGATTTCCTACAATTTCCAACTTCCAAATAAGAATTTCCAGTCTGATTTTAAGTGCATATTCTCCAGTCGTTGAGACTTCAATAAAATGCATATTTTTGCTTTATAATTAAATTTTACTCTTTATTAATAGTGTTAAGCTACCAATAGTCGATTCAAAATGGCAAATATATACGTTACAACGATTACAAATGAGCCAGCCATCGAAGTTTAGTACTCGTGTGAATAAAAAGCATGCTTCACATTTCGGTTGAAAAGCGGCCCAAATAATTCGTCTTTATTTCGAAATACTCTTTAAAAATTTGAAGCTTTTTCGATTTTTTTTCCACGGCCAAAAATCTTCTATACACATCTAGGATATCAATCTATTAAGTCGTTTTATAAGCATACTAAATGTTTTGGATATCCTTTGACCTATATTGAAGCAATATATATTAGATTCGAAAGTTTCACAACTTCAGATTATTTTCCCTCTTGCATCTGCGGTTATGTTTCGGAACGGTACCTTTTTAACTTGCTTGTTAAAATATCTTATGTATTTCATTTTGCTCATTCGTGTAAATTCCTATTCTTGCTTATTTAGAAAATGCCTTCTCGGCTTTTTTATCTGATTTTTCCCGTTAAAATTAGTCGTTGGAATAATATTATAAAAATCATTCCACGACTGAAATTCAGCGAGTGCGAGAAACTTCAGATTAATTTATAAAGGATCTCTCCCTAAAAAATGGACAGAGTAAAGTGGAAAAACTACTTAATGGAAAATTCATTAACTGCATTGCCTTTTTGCGCTAGTTCTAATATCGCTTTCGCAAAAGGAAACGGGGCTGCGGTGTTGGCCAAACTCGACAACAGGGTCATAGGTTAAAGACCCTATTCCATGCAAAATCTGCAGTGTATAGGTTAAAAACTGTGTGGGTCAAATTCGTGCAAATTTGGAGAGGGTGTGCCGGCTAGGCTATCTTTCTACTCTGGCCACTGTTGGTCGACGATTGAAAATTATGAAGTACGTTCCCAAACGGACTTGGTGTTTTGAAACGAAGCTAATTTAAACGATCGCTAAGGAATTTTTCAGCAAGCGACTCGTTTCATCTCGCAGTTTGCTTTTTATGGTTCAAATCTTCAATTTAGACTAGGAGTAAATCGAGAAACTCGTTTAAACATTAATGTTTACTATAAAGTATTTGAAGTTTATTGGAAGGATTCTAACGAATTTATTAATACTATCAAAATACTAGGAAAAATGCAACTGCACATGTCCTCTAAATATGCAAATGTTGCCGACCCGGTGAGCATGCGCCTTTTGTATAACATTTTCCGCTGTGTTTACTTTCCAAATTTTGCGAGTAGAAATTGTTGTGATCGGTTCCAAGATGTCATGTGAATGAGACGAATATTGTATGAAAGCTCTTCAGGTTTCTATTCAAAAATCCTGAATAATTAAAAGTATGGACTATCGTAAATCTATAGGAAAGCTAAGGCTGCATCATTCGGTGTATTATGCTTTCAAGCTGAATGGTTTTTCCAGCACAATGGTGTATATATAAACTTGTACAAAATAAAGTAATTTTAGTTAAAGTAACCAGATGTATGAAATCGACACACGTTGGTACAGTTTTTATTTGCGTTTATTAAGGTTGTTAAAAAGGAAACAATAATAAATTGGACAAAATTCAAGAAAAATGGAAGCGAAGAGCTTGGTTTTAACATTACTAAAATTGTAGTACAAAGCAAAAAAATTGCCTTCAGCAGCGAAAGAGTTGCGTTTAACGATACGAGCAGTGATTGCAAGATACAAAATGGATTCCAAAATTTACCGGCGCGGTGCATTGTTCTAGTTTCAATTGCCATTGTATCCACTGGAATCTGCCGTGATAATACTAAATTTTGAATTTTTTTCAGATATTAATTTGTAAACTTCCTTCTAGGGCGATTCGGGTGGCCCCCTTATAGTGATGGTTCACGGCAGATGGGTCGTAGCTGGTCTTGTGTCCGCCGGATTTGGATGTGCCCAAGCCAAGCAACCGGGCATCTACCACAGAGTGCCCAACACAGTGGACTGGGTGCGCGAGAGCATAGCTTCTTGAGGACCGATGACGCCTAGACTCTCTACCTCGACTAAACAGCTGTGCTGTGCCTTTTTATCCAAGTTATAAGTACTGTTAATTTCATTTGTATGGAATACTCTAAAGCCAATTTGTACAATGGGCCATACAGCCATCGGCCCGACGATGAATCTCTTAAGATTCGAAACTATCATCAGTGTAAGACTTGATGAAATCTACAGATTTAAAAGTTGACTTGACGAGACTGTACTTGCACTCTTGATGGATGTATTAATCATTCAGCATTGTATATATAATCCCGACGCCATTATTTTATCGATTTTTATAAATGGTATCTGTGCATACAAATGTTGAGCGTTTGTGAAAGTTTTTTTAATAAATGTCATTTATATTTTTACCTTTGTCTTAACATGCTTATTCTACAATTCTAAGCGATATTTTCATCCAGTGTATGAAAACTGCGATGAAACTGTCAAATCCCTTCATCAAACTGCAGTGTAGTGATACTTTATATTTAGTACCAGTATTTAGGACTGTACCAGTACTTTTTAAATTCGGTTCATAAACTTAAACCAACCATGCTTTCAAGTCAAAATTGACTTCCAATAAAAATGTAGTCTCAAATTAACAATGGGACGGTAATGATTGTATACTTGATAATAAAATAAGTCGGAAATGCGTCCTCTTCCTGCATATTTTTTTCGTATGGTAGTTCGTTCGTGATCATTTTCCATTGTGCAGTGTTGCAGAAACATCCCCTTAAACTACAACATGTGCGACACGTACATAGAATTACAGAAGTTTTGCTATTTAGATCTGTAATGAAATGAACATAAAAATTTTAAATACAAAATTCGCTTCGACACGCTTAAGCTTAAATGTCTCGAATATCCCTTGCCAACTTAAATAGATTGAAATAATAAATATCCCAAACCGATGGTGTCCTCTAAAGGTTCAAGAAATCATGGGGGCAAGGGGTTAAATGTAAACTAAGAATTATCAACTGATTATGTTTTAATATGGGTCATAATTCGTCAGTTTAGTTGACACTATTCTTGTTGCAACATTCAAAACTGTATAAATTTTGGTTTACTGAAATCGCACTACATTTACGCGCATCCTTTTATTGTAACTTATAGGGACAAACGAAGTGTCGCAATTTTGTGGAAATGGTCTAGTATTGTAACGGTGAAGAAATGTGATCTATGTGGCAGTAGTCGTGTGGTTTGATTTGGGGTACAAGAAGCATTAACATTTGCGAGACGGGACCGAATCGGATGCCCAACTGTTTGGTTGGCACACAGTTTAGGATGATGCAGTGTCCGATGCACTTTCAACGAGCAACAAAAAATTTTTCCTGCGAGCTGACAAGTGATCATGCTAATTAATCGTTGACATACAGGTTCTCGGAAATAATGTTTCTGCCTCTAGTTATGTGGAATGCTGTCTAGGGTATCTTTGTCATAAGACTACGATTGAAAATGTTGGGACCACGGTGGCCTAGAGGCAAGGTATCGCCCTCGGAGCAGGAGGGTTCAAGTTTCGAAACCAGATTCAATTGCAGATCCGTCGTGTATTGGGTCTGTTTCAAGTTGCATCATACATAGGGATAAAACGTCCTCCTGCTGGTGTGACACGGAAGTTTGGAGGGGGATGCCAACTCGTGTGTCGTCCCCGTCATCCGACCACAGTTCAAAATTGCGAGGTCCGGCTGAAAATGGCTCTCGTGTTGCTTCAGAACGGAACGTTAATATAACTAAAAACAAAATTATGTTGAAATCGGCTTGTACATTTTCAAACACGACAATCAATGACCAGTAACTATTTCTATAAAATGACGGAGCATCGTTCTTATTGGTTTTCATGCTTCCTACGCCTCGGTTCCAAGGAACGTTTCGAATTCAGTTGCTTGTAATCTCATTTTTTTTTTTTTTGCCTTGTTTAGGCTGCAGTTCTTTAATGAGGCTACCGAAATGCAAATGCTGCATGAAAATTTGAAGAGGGCATTATACACGAGTCTAGCACTTTCATTAGATTAAAATCTCTTCTGTGCATTCTAAGAATTTAAATTCGTGACTATTTTGTATTTGCCATATCCTGTTCTCAACCTAATTTCCTACAAGCTGTGCATTTATTTCTTAATCTTGAAAATTGGTCAATAAATGCAAAGTTTTGCTAGTCTGCACTAATATAATTTTATTTAGTATGCACAAATTTATTTTACTCTTAATATTCGGAAAGTTCATTATATATTTCTTGGGAAATTGCTGCGGTTTCTTTTTAAATATCTATAATGAAAATATTCTGATGTATTATCCTAAATTACCCCACACAGAATGATAATGATTTGTTATGCGTTACCAAGCCATCCAATTTAAAAAAAATTTACGTATGGCCAATGAAAAACTCGAACTATTTGGAGGTCTTTGTTAGCTATCTTTTTTAGTAGATTTATCGGATGAAAAATACTTTATTTGTTACAGCAGAGTTAATTGATCACATTTACCACTTAAAAAAAGCCATGATGAAATAAATCTCCTCTAACTCATCCACTCAGCCTCATTTAATTGTTGCTAGAGTTCGGGATGAATGAATTAACGACACGCGTCAATGTAGGCCAGGCACATTTGATCCTCAAGTAATGTTTAATCAATTTTGTTGATTGCTTGTCGTAGACTGGATATTCAATTAGCTCGCTTGACTAGCCAATAGCTTTTCGCCAGGGTCAATACCAACGGACTTATCCTCAAGGTTGAATACGAAATGGCCGTGCTCCACCAGTCAAGCTCGAGGAATGTGTGCAAGCCGCACCTGGAGTCTTACAGTGCAATTATCCGTTCCAAAACTTTTCTGGTATAATACTTCCATGAATCAAGCAAGATAATGTACTGTTCGTCTTTCAAAAGAAATTTTAATTTTTAGAACACTTTTAACGACAAAATTGATACGTTTTGTAAAGGTTACTTATTCAAGAAATAATGAAATTTATAGCAATCGATTTGTCGACTGGCGTGAACTTCAAGAGAAATCGAAGATGTGATGGGGAAAGGTTATTAAACAGTTTAATTTGAAAGCGACATCCACTTAGTCGCACCCGACAAAATATGTTAGTTCATGCAGATATGATTGTTTGGGTAGAAATCGAATATTATTGAAAATGATGTAAACAGAAAGAAGAAAAGTTGGTAATGAACTTTTCATAGAAATATGCCTATGTAACTGTCGGTAACAAAAAAATACAAGAAAGAATAAGAATCTATTGATATTACACATCCTAAAGACTACAATTTCCTCGAATATTGATTGTTTCCTTTTTTAAATTTGTTTTTCTTCAGAAAGAGCAGAACCATAAGGTTCCAAAAAGATAACTGAAGAGATTGTTTTCAGAACCGACATATTTTAGACTATTGGAGTAGAATGCGGGATTCATGTACCTTGATGGGATATTAACAGGATTTCCCGAACTTAAATGTCTCAATTCTCTCGGCCTTGATTATTGCTAAAAGATAGCAGCGTCACGAAGCACCTCAACACAGAAGGGTTTTCTGAAAGAATTTCATATTAATATGCACTCTATACAATGAAATAAAGCAATATTCAGGTTTTTGTCCCACCTGTGTTTTGTTACTACAAAGAACTAGGATAAAAATTTTGACCGAGTTCGTATATTTTAAAATTTAAATTATATTACGGATTTTGACCTATTAAGATTGAATCAAAATATTAATTTCCTCAATCCATCTCCAAACACGGCAATAATAAGTAGAAGTTATGTTGACCTGGTTAAATGATCGTATTCCATATGCTAGTTCTTACACCTACAGAACAATATTGTCAAAGTGAAGTGTTACCCAAAAGAAAAGTAGAACTTTCTAATTGCAGAATGCGTCCGAGTAGACTTAAAGTTAAATGCTCCAAGAAACCTTTAGAGCCATTATTATGTACCTCAAACCCGAAAGCTCGAATTTATTACGTGCCGTCTTTCGTTTTCATTGTCAGTGTCTTTTCCGATGTTCTTATTTTTACCTTAGTAAACCATGTAATGTAAAGACCGAAAATCCTTTGAATTAAAAAAAAATTAATCATTAATTTCGGCTTCTTTTAATGAAACACCACCTTGATATCACAACTGGAATCGTGTTGCCAGTATATTTATTATGCAGCAGAGTTTAATATATGCTTCAACATAATTTTTAAAAAACTGATTATCTCGGAGATACATTACTTCCTGAAACCTCTTGACGATATAATAAGTTTTCTTCGTTTAAAATATCATAATATTATCATTATATTGCTTATTCTTACTTCATAAAATATCTCGATCAAACTCCTTTCTAGCGGCCATTTGATCTAATTTAGTTTTGTTTTGTACGAGTTAATGCTTTCTGGACTAAAATTAAACGTAATGAAACACAGTAATAATCAATGACTTTTTTCTAAATTTCAAATCACGATTTTTCATATTCTGATATTTGTTGATGCTTCTCTCAAATTCGTCGATGTTCGAACTGAACCTGACACGAAAAACATCATTAGAATAAAAGACATTAAACAAGTAAAGGCCCCCAAACCTACTCTATTTCAAATCTCTCTATATAAAACCCAACATATATACTACGTATATTACGTCCAGTCATTAGGTGTTAAAAAGGAATGATTTAAAGCAAATTCTGGTGGAGTCGTAATTTTTTGCTCCTGTATGTTTTTTGGGGGTGCTGATTTCGAATCTGAGGTTTCCCACCAAAAATTTTTGTTGGAATTTTAGTTATAGCCAAAAAACATGAAAAAAATGGACTTTCCCCCAGTTTTTTGCTTATAACTAAAAAACTATCAACTTTTTTATGGCATCATCATATATCAAAATAATCAGCACAAAATTTCCTACAATTTATGTGCACACTATTTTTTCGTTACGCGTACCGTTTAAGTGCTATAACTGGTTGAAGTTTGGCGGATGTTCGACTTGCCTGCTAGCTCGGCTTGAACAACAACAAACCATCCATTCTGCATGCGCGAAATTATCTATCTTACTAAATAAATTCCTACTTAATTAAAACCTCTTTGTGCAAATAAAGATTTTATCAGTTATATTATGAGTATACATGCATAATCTGCACAAAATAAATTCCTTCTAAATCCTTCTATCCCTAGTATTACCTGGCTTTCGCGGTTGTGAAGTAAACAACAGAGTAAATATCACAATTTTTTTAAGAAGTTAGGAGGCTTAAACTTAGCCCTCTTATTGTCCCCTACTTGCTCTTGATATCAAAATAATCGAAGGAAATTAATACTGTGGATTCAAAAGAAATGACAGAGTGCAACCACTAGCTCTAATAAGTGATGCCATCAAGGTGCATGATGAAAGTGTATATATTAACCCTACAACGCTTTTCCAGATAATTTATATTACAAAGCAATCGGATGAAGAACTAGAGGACGTCTTAACATATGAACTATGTCCCTTTCCATTACCTCTGTTTGATGAAGCTGTAATGCGAAAAGGCACGAAATTCTCTTTACACAAAGCTTTCGAGCCATGTACACGGGATTTTAATGCTGAAAGCGGTGTGTATATTATTGATGGAGGATACTTGCTGCACAGAGTCATCTGGAAAAGGGGTTCAACTTTTTCATCAATTTGTGATAATTATGTGACATATGTTCGTACAAAGTACAAATCAACTGCTCTAGTCATTTTCGATGGGTATCCTGAAAATGAAACAGTAGGAGGCACTAATGTGCAGAACGGGCCAGAAAAACACAGAAACAAATGCCAAGCGAAGTAATGTTTGATGAAACGATGATACGAACTTTTCCTAAGAAAAATTCCTGGCCAATCCGAAGAACAAGGATAGACTCATTTCCATCCTGATGAACAAGTTCGCCTCAGTAAACATGACATACAAGAAAGCGGAAGAAGATGCTGATTGTTTAATTGTGACAGCTATAGCTTTGATCCCAACACATCCATCTGTGGTTGTTTTAGGTGAAGATATCAAACTTTTTGTCATCTTAATTGGTATTTGTACCTTTGACAACGTATATTTCCTAAAACTAGGAAAAGGAAAATCGCTGAAAAGATATTTTCTCCGCACACAGTTTTAGAAAATACAATCACCGACAATATTTTATTCATACATGCCATGAGCGGATGTGACACCACATCATTGGATACACCATCCTTGAATAATGTTTGCCACAAATGTTACATGAAATCTTCATTCAACAAGAGTAGCAACATTCGCTTCGCAGCTGCCCACCAACATTCCCTAAAAGTTTACTATCAGATCCAGCACTGGCTTGGCAATAAAAAGAGACCTGAAGACTTTGGTTGGGAAAGAACAAACAGTGAGCTCCAATCTGTAAAAACTCTGAAGTCCCCCGCACCTGACTCTATCCTGTACGCAAGATATCCTGCAAGTGTAAGAAGAGGTGCACAGGAAATTGCAGCTGTAGGAAAGTCAGGCGGCTTTGTTCAGTGTTGTATCCTCATTGTTGGGGCAACTGCAATAACAGAGGGATTCAAGTAATTAATAGTGATGATGATGATGGTGGTGAACCAATACTGCCCGATGATTTAGTTGAGGCGTCTTTATCTTTGCATGTGGAGGAAGACACAGGTGATCTTTCAAAAGATATTGGACCATAAGCTTCAAAGCGACCAAGATAAAGTGAAGAGACTGTGTAATGTATGAAGATACTAAGATCATATTTATGACTGTAGTTGTATTATTATTAAGTTATTATGACTTTTAAAGTTTCGAATGCTACTTTTTTTTCATGTCATTTTTTTTCTCGGTTACTATATACCAAGTTATTAAAATTAATTAATAGAAATTAATAAAGTTTAATTAAAAACTACACTAAGTACTTTTAGTTGTTTGTAAATAACATTTATTGTGAAAATGAATCTAAATTTCCATCAACATCAGCCTTTTAGAGGTAATCAAGGAATTTTATTCATAACTAGCATTTATGTCCGGCGTTTCTGAGGAATAAATTACTTTCATGTCTAATATAACAGATGAAAAAATTATTTGAAAAAGGAACATTATGGTAGAAAAAGTGTATTAAATAAGTAACGTGTATTAATAGTAAGCATTAATTTAGTGCATACAGATAGGAAGATTTGTTATTTTTCAAGCCGTGCTAGCAGGTAAGTCAAACTTTAGCCAAACTTCAACAGTTATGGCGCGTAAACGGTACGCATAACGAAAAATAATATAAATTGTAGGAAATTTTGTGCTGATTATTTTGATATATAATGATGCTATAAAAAAGTTGATAGTTTTTGAATTATAAGCAAAAAACTGGAGGAAAGTCCATTTTTTTCATGTTTTTTCGGCTATAACTAAAATTCCAACAAAAAGTTTTGGTGGGAAACCTCAGATTCGTAATCAGAACCCCAAAAAACATATAGGAGCAAAAAATTACGACTCCACCAGAATTTGTTTTCAAAAACTACCTAATGACTGGACTATATATGTTTGTTCCAGCATAACTTTTGAATCGCTAATCCAATTTTGATGAAACTTGGTACACAGGTTCCTCATTAGCTGACTTAAAGTACTGAAGGAGTTAATAAGCCCTAACACAATCCCTCAGGGTAGGGTGGGGGCAAAGTGTCCAAAATACATACATCAAATAGACCGATTGACATGCTTGGCGATTTTGATGAAACTTGGTACACATGTTCCTCACTATATGACTTGGAGTACTATAGGGGTAAATAAGCCCAAGCCCTCGGGGTAGGGTGGGGCGAAGTCTTCAAAATACATGCTACTAATAGGCCGATTGACATGTTTGGCGATTTCGGCGGTTTTGGGAGATTTCGATGAAATTTCGTACACACATTTCTAATTAGCGAACTAAAAATATTGGGCTAAATAAACGTTAATCCAATCCGTCAGGATAATGTGAGGAAGAGTCTTAAAAATGCATTTAATAAATGCGCAGATTGGCATGAATTTGATATAGCAGGCACAATTTTGATGATACTGGTCACATATATTCCTCATAGGCGTTATAATAAACGTTAAGCCAATAATATACGTTAATCCAGTTCCTCAGAGAAGGGCGGGGGAAAAGTCTTCGAAATACTTGTGAACTCTTGGGACGATTGGCATGCTGTTGGATACGGATAGGCCGATTTTGATGAAATTCGGTACATATGTTTCACAGTGGCTGATTAAACATACTCTAAGGAAAAATAAACCCTAACCGAATCCGTGAGGGTAGGATGGAGTTAAGTCTTTTAAAATACATATCAAATGGGTTAATTGACATAAAAATTGATGCGGCAGGGGCATTTTTGATGACACAGGGTATATATGTTCCTCACAGGCTGACTAAAAGTAGTGTATGGGTAAATAAATGCTAATCCAATTCCTCAGAGTTGGTCGGGGAAAAATCCTCAAAATACATGTAAACCCTTGGGCTGATTTATAAACTTTTGAATACGTCTAGGGAGAATTTAATGAATTTTAGTAAATATACTTCTAATTAGCCAGCTAAAATTACTGTAAGGCTAAATAAACGCTAACATAATCCATGAGGTTACGATTGGACAAAGTTGTTTAAATGCATTCAGGGAATGGACGACTGCCATGAAATTTGATACGGCTGGGGTAATTTGATGAAACATGATAGTCAAAATAAAAGCACTTTAGGGGAAAATAAATACTGTTACAAAAATCTTCCGGTGTATGTGTACGGTGAAAACAGTCCAACAAGCAGGTTAACGGAGAATGACACTTTATTCACAACAGCACTTGCGCAGATTAGCAACACCAACAGACAGCAATTAACTAATAATAACAGCAACAGCACTTTCAATACCGCTCGGCGTCTGACAGCTTACCATCTCGCACTGCGGTCAACACTCCAAAGAGAGATTCCAAAGACGTTCGCAGTCGATCAACACGTTCGAAGTCCAAAGATGATTCAGCACGTTCCAAGTCGATCAAACTCTCTGTCTTTTGATCCGATCATGGCTCTATTTATAGTCCCCCCGACATGCCGTGACGTCACATGGAATCATCTGCATAAATACGGATCTCGACCCCTAATAGAGATATCAAGAAAATTTCAGTACTTTTGAGATCCCACATTTCGTCGCCAAAGTCGTCAAATTTGTCGCCTAGTCGCCAAAATGACCGCCAAGTTTTTCACTAAGGTCGAGAGTCGATGGCTCCATTCCCCCGGAATTCCCATACATACCCCTGTAGAACTCTCTTCCCAACAATAAGACTAACATTGCTGGAAAGCGACATTCCATGTTCTTAACAATACTCATCCAAAACCTTAGGTAGGGTGGAGCAAAGACGTAGGCGAATTGACACGAAACTTGATACTGTTGGAGCGATTTTGATGAAACTTGGTAAGCTTGCTCCTCATTAACCGACATGAAGTACTATTGGAATAATTAAGCCCGAACCCAGTCCGTCACTGTAGATTGGGGCAATGGCTCCGAAATACACGTATAAAATGGACTGATCGAAATGAAACTTAATTCGTAGGTTTCAATAATGTCGAACTAAAAATATGGGGGGGGGGAGGATCGTGTTTAGTCAACCCTTTAGGATTATAACTACCTATAAGACATGTAGAAATGTTTATTTAAAACGGTTGGACCAGTTATGTAGAATCATGTTTCATTAGTTGATTTAAACACTTTAATTGTTGAAATTTTAGTTAAAAATTACTCCCACATTATTCAACAACAGCAGCAAAATATTTTATTGAGAAATGGGCCATATCTTTCACTCTTCTATGTTGGATGAAGGTGAGTCATAGGAGGACATTTATCAAGTGTACCAATTACCATGAAAATTTTATGCCCTGTATTTCTGAAAT
>BGPR01030705.1:0-18497 GCA_013235015.1 Araneus ventricosus
CATGTATACATGTGGGAAAGCTTTTCTGAATTACACTCCATTGCAAAGAGGGCATATTTGAAATTTTGGTGGAAAAAGCAATTTTTAAAAATTTATTTTGAAGATTTGGAAAAGGCTATCTTATCAGTTTTAGACTTAAAATTTTAGTGGAATGAAGTTATATTGAAATAAACTTTTGAATAAATACTCAAAAGTGTATGCCAAGAAGTTTTAAATTTCAGATTGATGAAAATAAGTTTGATTTTTAATCACCTTTGGATTATAAATATTACCTTTCAAATTTCTTTCTAACATTTACATATATATCTGTGCTACCAGAAGATTTTAATTGTAGAAACTGATGAAAAATTAATTTTAGGAGTTCGTGCAATTTCAAATAATTTAAATTTACTTTTATTAATTAATGTACTTTTAATTTCCTAATACTAGCAGAAACGGATAACTACGGCAAGCGTGTGAAGTGATCCCGAAAGAATCACGTGATTCTTTGGTGTCGGTGAGCGGAGCGAGCAGGGGTTGTTATATATATATAAAGATTTTATAACAACTGTGTTAGGACACCCAGTGTCTTCATGTAGCGAGCGAAGCGAGCAGGGTTTGCGTAGCAAGCCCCGGAGGATTGCAGCGCAATCCTCCTGGGGGTTGGCGAGCTTTAGCGAGCAGGGGGCACAGCCCCCTAGTAACATGAATAATTTGTAGCGAGTGAAATTAAGTTTGAAAAAATTTGAAAATACGAATTTTTCACATTATTCTGTAACCCATCTGTAATTACTGTAAAATCCGTATTGTTAAGGAAGGACGGAAATACCTGTTAATAACATAAACATTTAGATTTTCCAACAGCTGCTTATAGAAATTTTGAGGAAATAGAGCCAAATATCAATTCATAGTTCAACGATTGGTAACCTTATAATGCCGGGAATTTTTCTGTTAATTGTAGGTACTACTGAATTTCATCTTAGGAAATGTCCGAATAAAAACAAAAATATTATTGACGACGGATATCGAACTTTTGTCTCACACTGGCAGCGAATTTTTTTACGACTTACTTTTTTTGACTTGACATATTTCATGTTTGTCAAGACGAAATCTTGAAATCAATTTTTCACTTAATACCTGATGAGCTAGTTGTCTGAAATTCTGTACAAGTTTTGTGTTCGTTCTATGACATACACACACAATTTCAACATCTTCAGAACTTAATTGGCAGTTAATCGATTATTTTATTAATTTTGTATTATCCAATACAACTGGCGCCATCTGGTAGGGAATTTCAGAAATAATGATTACGAAATTTTATAAAGTTTAAGGTAAAAATATTATTTGAGAAATAGAATAATCCACTTCTTAGTACAGTGATAAAATTTTTCTTTGAAAAACTTTTAGTAATAAATTATTTTTTTCCTTTCAAAACGAAACTTGTAATTTTTTTTTCTTGAACAATTCAATCTTTAGGAAGAAATCATGCAGTGCAGGAAAACTTCAAAAATAAGTCTTCTCACAGCATTAAACCTAATATTTCTGTTGGAAAACCTTCGATTTATTTATACATCTGTTATTACGTCTAATTAGCACTCGCATTTGGTAAAAGTTCTTTGGTAAGTAAATACCTTATTAAAAGCTTAAACAAAAGTGCATCATGAAATTAATTTTTTCTTCATTATTATTACTCAATGTTTAGGAATTTTTGCTTTGCAACATATACGCAGATTTGTGGAATAAATATTTAAATAATTGAATTTTTAATTATTTTATTTATTAATAATATCTTAATCAAAAGTTAAATTTCATAGAGATTTTAAATTTAAAAAATTAATTAATTTATTAAATTAATTTAAATTTAAAAATTGAACAAAGGAATTTTTATTCGCTGATATATTTTTCTGAGCTGGTGAAGAGTTGAAATTAAATACCTATGCAGGAGGTTCCTCTAGAATTTCCATATCCTGGATCACACTTGCAAATGTGTTTTCCACCTTCGTTCACACAATTTCCATTTTTACAAATGCAAGCTGAAAAAGACAGAAAATCACAGTGAAAAAATACGAAATGACGGGTCAGTTTGAAGCTTCCTTGAAATCAAGAATTTTGTTATAGAAAAATTATTTCTCAAAAAATATGTGATCTTTCGCCTTAAGGTTTTATAAGCATGATTGTTTTGTAAACAATCTTGATTAGACATGATATAAAATATTACAATGAAGCCGGGTTAGGTACACGGGGATTCTGGGCAGATTCTAAAAATGATACAGAATTATTTTAAAATATAAATTTACGTATATTAGTGATATTTTGAATTATCTGCAATTTTTTGATATTTTTTATTCAATCGCGGTCAATACATAAAAAATCCTGTCCGACAAGCTTCGCATGACAAAATTTCTGCAGATGAAATTCTAAAACATGAACACACTAAGCTCTTGAAATATTTAAAAAAATAACAAAGAAATTATTTATTCTGATATCGGCGATGTCCCTTTTTCAATGTTAGAAGTAATTCGACTGTATTAGGTTCTGAAAGCAATGGAGTGGCAACGAATATCGATAGAGGGATGAAACCAGTTGCATATTGATTTCGAAAGCTGTAAAAATATCTTGTAAAAGTTTCAAAATTATTTAAAATTTCTGTCAACTGGTGCCGCTGTGCGCTGCTGTTGCAAGAAGGGTCAGAGAATATAAACTTTCCTTTGCAAGAAATCACAAGATGACACGTACGGAAAGTACAATTTTCCTGTTCCCTTTGTAGTAATGCTATTTGAAATTTTCGCAAATGTCTCAAGGATCTAAGCTTCAAGCTCGTCCAGGGCTGCAGGAATTTTCCGGAAAAGAGTTTGTGATGGTACCATTACAGCCTACTGCATCACCTGTTGGCAACACTTGTAACTAGTTTTGAAACTTTTGAATGAGAATTTTACATCTTTGAAAATAGCTGTACTATCCGTTTAAAAGTATCCGAACTCTGCTCCTTATTCCCACACTAATTATCGCGCAATAAACCTGAAAATGTCTCCCGCTGTAGAAATGTGTCCTCTATAAGTGTATATAATATTTTTCATTCAAGGGTCGTCTTCAAATTTAGATTTACGTAAGTTCAATTTTTTCAAATGGAATTACTTAATTTTGAGTATATATCCAGATTCTCTAGATTAAATTAGCTCGAATATATATAAAATTTTGTAATTTTGAGTAAATGGTTGATGAGTTTTGAATAATTGAAATTTGGAATTCCTAATGATAAATGTCTATGTCCGTTTTTAAATATATTTAAAAATATAAAGAATATTTTACAATAATTCCTTTTTTATATTAAGATACTTAATAAATAACACAAAAGTTATGTATTTTTTTAAAAAAATGAAATTATATTTTAATTTTTTTATTAATATTAAATTTAAAAGTTAACCATTATTACATAGAAAAACAAACAATTTTGATGCCAATCATAGGAGAATGATCTAAAACCTCACTGTCCAAAATTTCAACCATTACCGTCAAATAGTTTTTAAGATATGCATCAATAACCAAAAGCATTAGGATCAGCCTGATTTTCTCTTTCTTAATGTGCATCTCAACTTTACAAAAGGATTCGCTGACAGAAAAATCTCTGAAATCAAACGGAAAACAAAGCATGGCTTCAAATCAGCAAAGCAAAGAGAAATCGATACATGTAAGAGATTCTACTCTTCTTACATTTCAAGAAGCAATTTTCATTTCATTTTAAATCACTAAAGTGAAAAATGAAAGCCGTTTATGGTTGTAGAAATTTTTTGTAAGTTCTTAAATTGATAAAAATCCAAAGAAGCAAAATTCTGTATAAAGCATGAATTTATATATTATTAAATACATGACTAAATAAAACGTTATTCAATGAAATAATGCAGTAATTTCTTATGTGTGGATAGTACAATGTTATGAGACTTGGACAAAAGGAATTTTTAAAAAATGAAACAAAAGCTTGAAATTTTTTCGATAAACTAATAGTTTGAATTTAAGATTATTACTGGTAGAAAGCGATTAAGTATGGACGAGTTTTCTGTTTTGTTTATTTATATTTAATAGTCCGGTGACTACGTAATTCCGGTGCTATGCTAAGTCAATGGAATCTTCTAAGCGAAAGTCCAAAATCCATGCAAATTAATTCATGATTTTTCTTGAAAGTAAACCAAACACAGAAGGCTCGTTCATAAAAAATTAAAAGTAAAAAATTCTTACGAATGATTTTAAATATCGTTTGGCGGAAACTATATTTTTGGTGCAAAATTGCTTGGTATCGTTCTATACCATTTCACTTTTTATTTAGTTTGGAATATTTGAAAATATAAGCATCTATCTTTCATTTCTCAGCTGCAAAAAAAGTTTTTATATCTAAGATTGCTGTTTTAAAAATATTAATCGTTGAAATTATTCAGAATCTTAGATTATTTTTCTAATATAACACGAGATGTAGACAATGTAACGAAAGGCCAAATGATCGATATTCATCCATCTGGTGTCTCGTACAGACAAATAAGTAGTCATCTTAAAATCAAAATATTACGGTTTCGTTATGGATAAGATAGTAAATAAAAGACTGAGATGTCATTAGAGATGTCATAGATTCCATTCCATGTCGCATGCAGTAGGTTATTGATAGATATGATAGCTACACTTCTTATTAAATTTTAAATAGTTAATGACTAATATATTTATGCAAATAAAAGTTTGTATTTTTTGCATGTCTTACTATTATATAAAATATAATGTATAAAATGCTATGTAATTCATTTGTTGTATTTTATTTTAAAATTTACCTCAGAATTTGTATCTTCCCTTTTTTCATTACGCAAATTCGTTTAAAAGATAAAAAATTAAGGGCAGCAAATTGGTAAATTTGAAAATGACTCAAATATAAATATGTAGATGGCCCCTTTTGGAAATGCAGTTCACAAATTTCTTAAAAGGACATACTGCGAAATTGAATGATATAATTTTCTTCAATTTCCTTTCTATAGATTGAGAGAAATAAGAAGTGTTCGTATACTTTTTCGACGAAATGCAATAACGATTTCATTCTTCTATCGATCTCCGTTGCCCAGTTTTTTAATTTTAAAATGAGTGAGCGCCCTTTATCTAAAAACGTTGGAATGGCTAGGAATCGTCTATTTTGTCTTCTTATCGTATCATTTCGACACCACATAACTATTTTTTTAATTTCGAAAATTAATTTTCTTAAATTCCGTATAGAACGATGTTACAAAAAAAGTTTACAAAGGTAATAAAAAATTATTTATTAACATTAGATAGAAAATACAAAAGGGAATTAATATGCACCCTTGTCGATCACTTTTCCACATAATCACCAAATCTATTTAGGCATTTATCTGAACGCAGGACCAACTTTTTTAACCCGGCTTGGTAGAAATCACGTTCCTGCCCCTTGAGCCATTTCACTCCATTTGTTTCCACGTCAATGTCTGAATAGAACCATATTCCAGATAAGTGTTGCTACAATTTTGGAAAAAGGAAATCGTCACTGGACCATCGAGAATCCATCCGACGCAAACGCCCTGGCATGTTGAGTGATGGTGTCATCCTCCGGCATGGCAATACCCATACTGTTCGCAAAACTCAAGAATTGCTGCAAAAGTTCAAATGGCAAGTTTGGAGCCACCCCCTAATATAGCTGAGGCTTGGCACAAAATCAGGTTTCTATACACTTATCTGGAACAAGGTTCTCTTTAAACAGCCATCTGTAAACACTGGCTAAATGGCAGGGACGTGAGTTTTACAAAGCAGGGTTAAAAAATTAGTCCTGCGCTCAGATAATATCTAAAAATATTTGGATCAGCAAATATGCCTTTTTTAATCTTTACCCTTGTAATCTTTATTTTTTTAAACCATCCTCGTATATAAATGGAGATGTGGGTTCCAATACTGCTTCAGAAAAAATCCAGAATATTAGTTCTACATATGGTTACACTTTTGGTTTGTATAAAAATAATTTCCATCGTTTTATTTACAAGTCTGCTCATCAATTCTGGTATCACATATGCAAATAACACATTTATATTTGCAGTTCAGGGTGTAACAGACTTTAATTGCTTCGCATTTCACTCCGGATGTTCCTGGGAGCCGCTTTGGCCTAGTGGCAAGGATCCGGCTTTAGGACCGGAGGGCTCCATGGTCGAAACCCAATTCCATTGAAGATCCGCCATATATGGGACCTGTTGCACGCCAAATCGCACGTAGTGGCCAAACGTCCTACCGCTGGTGTTGTGCGAAAGCTTGGAGAGTAGGCAACAGCTCAGGTGCCGTCCTCGTCATCTGACCGTGGCTCAAAATTACGAGGTCCTTCCAAAATAGCGCTCGTGTTGCTTAAAAACGGGACGTTGATATAACTAAACTAAACCGGAAGTTCCTGGTTAGCAATCGCATCGCCCTGCTTTAGTCACGCATGTGCCTCCGTTTAGACAGTCACCGACCTCACTGCATTTCTCAGTATAAAAAAGTAATTTCATATAAAATTTAATTCGGTCTATGAGAAGATCAAACTCACATTAAATTCCTTAATGAATGGGTTTGTGTTGGAACTTTCATTGACATGTTTTTCTAGAAAAATCTCTTCATAAATCAGCAATGAGTAATAACTAAAGTTTCATGCAAACGAATCTTTAGTTCCCTTATCCAGTGTGTTATCCCTCTGACTTTTTAAATTGTTTATATCACTATTCATATGAAACCTTTGCAAGCGTGTTCAAGTACCTTTGAGCCAAGCGAGTTATGTATATAGAAAAGCTCTATTAGTAAAATATGATCCAACGCTATAATTGTACAAAGAAAATACCCACCTCCTGATGTTCTGACCGTTTTTACAGTGCGTTTTTCTGATGGCAATACTAAATTTTAATGTTAGATTTTCATTACCCTTAATTGCTTAATTTCAATTAGTGTTGATTGGATACGAAAAGAGCCATCTGAAAGCAAATTTTTTTTAAAAATTATAACAGGATATTGTATTTCTTACAAGAATGAAATATTAAATTCTTAAAGACTAAATACTAGGAAATAATAAAAATTAAGCTTTGAAAAACAATTATGAAAATTTGATAATTTTTATCATTGATTACAGAAGCAACACAACTAACCGTAGCTGGGAAATCATAAACTAGTTAAAAAGTGCGCATTTTTATGGATAGTTGTTTTCATAAGTTGTTTAAGAGACAAATTCCGAAGCCTCATTGTAACAATAATTATTGTTTCAGCTAATGTACCTGTTATGCAACCAATGTTTGAATTCTGTTTAGAAAATTATACGCACTTAGTTACAATTATCAGCATTGCATCCGAAATCCACTAAACAGTATTTTGTTTCCGATTGCATAATTGCATCCAATTTCCAATACGTGAACTTCTGATAATAATGAGAAGATTGTTTCAATTTCTTAATTGATAATTAATTCAGAATCTAGTTATTTAGAAATAAAGAAGAGTACTGTCGCAGGTTCCATGATTGTCAACATATCCAGGAAGGCAATCGCATATTTTGTGACCAAACCCGTTATAGCCGCAGGACTTTGAGTATTCACCACAATTACAATCTGGAAAATAAATGATAAATGAATTAATTTAGGAAATATAACATCATAAAATTATTTACACTTTTTTACTACCTCGGTTAAGAATTATATAAAGAAATTGTATTATAATCGTCATGAAGTTCGAACTCGAAATTTGGATGAATTTCCACGATTTAGACCTTCATGAGTCTAAAAATATGATTTTTGGATTTACCTCTACCTGTTTGCCTGTGAATTCAATTAACTCACAAACTGAGCGAGCAGGACTGAGGATATTTAGCCCGTGGTTTTGACACTAAAGTTTCAGATTTTGAATGGAATCCTTGGACTTGAAATCTCTGTACGTCTATCCGCCTGCATTTCAACACAACAACTCTAAATTCCCTTGAGAAATAGATGAAATTTGGATACTTGCTTATTAAAGCGGCCACCAACATTGAATCACTAAACAACCGAGATATATCGTCCAGATGGTGGTACACTCTGGCGAAAATCGTTGGCAGTCCTATAAAAAAGTTCGGTCCAGTAAAAGTCGTGTCACTTTTTTGCTCGCGTATTTACGTGTCGCTTTTGTTCTTAAATTCGAATTTTTTGTGAATAAAGCTGAGTAGGAACCGAGCAGACTTTTAAACTTAAAAAAACATTCTATGGCTTCGCTAGCCGTGGGAGTCGAAACATATTAGCTTCGCTAGCCGTGGGAGTCGAAACATAGTGGCTTCGCTAGAACACTGAACTTACGAGCTTGGCGAATCCGTAGGTCGCCAAGTACGCTCGGTGGGCGCTTTAACACCACACCGCCGTCTCTAGAGCTTATGTGGCTCTTATTTGGTACATCCGTTTAGGCATATACGTAGATGCACTTTGTTGAGTTTCAAATCAAAAATTAAAAAAATGACAGCATACAGAAGAATGAGAAATGAAGAAACTACAAAGCTGGTGTTTATACATAGAATTGACAACAAGATAAAGGAATAAACACAATGTCATGATTATCACGGTTTGAATGAAAGAAAAATGATGAATGAAGATGATTAAGAACAACACGAAAAGCCTACATCAATGCATAGTTTTTTGAGTAACGTAGTTAAGATGGCGAATCATTGCATGTTAAATGCGGAATGCAAGGAACAGGGAGACAACTATTAAAGAATTATTTATTTATCTATTTCAAGAAAATCCCACTACAGAAAAAACTCCATTTACAGAGTGCTATAAACAACAAACACACAAAGAACCAAAGCCACAAAGAGTAATTAAAAAACATTCGCTAGAAAATAAAAAGTTGAACACGGAGAATATACAAAATCATAAAACTTTTTCAAATGTATATATGCATATATAATTAAAAATAAAAACACATAATCACAAAACATTATAACACACTATGATTTTAAAAGTCATATTTTTAAAAAAATTAAAAGGCCATTTCGAAAAGACAAGGATTAAAAAGTCAAAACTCACAAGCACCGAATCCTCTAAAAACACACCATTAGTTTAAACGTTTAAAGACGAAAATACGCACTTGATATAAAAATAAATTGCAACACGGCGCGAAGAACAGAGTACATAAATTAAAACCTTTATAAAACATTGAAAAAATGTTTGAATATATAAGAACACAGAAAATCAAAACGCATAAATATCTAAAATTTTAAAAAGGCAAGATAAAACACATCATGTATTTAAAAACTGTAAAAATTTCGATTTAAAAGCAGCAAGAGACATATTAAAAATGTCAAGTTCATCAGAAAAATTGTTAAAATTTTATAAAATTTATATAGCGAGAACCTGTTAAAATAATTAAATTTAGAATATACAGTTGGAGAGAAACTTTGGTATCTTAAAAATCTGGCAGGTACAGCGAAATCTATAGAGCTCACTACATCATTAGAATCGATCGAACCATTATTAACTTTATAAAAGAAAAGAATGCAAGAAACATCTCGTCTGAAACACAAACTATAGGCATATTAAAGATAAGATAATATGAGAAAGGAAGGAGTTAGTATGTTCAGTGTAATGAATGCAGGATAAGTTAGAATTATTGTTCAAAGGCAGTTGAGTAATTATTCCAGTTGAATTATGTTCTCATTGTCTATTATGAATTTAATCAGGTTTATTACTCCTTTCCTTGAAATTGGATTCTCAAGAATTCTTTAAAACCACACACTTTTCAGTGAAGTTGAAGGTTTCCTAATACGCCAAGAGACCCAGATAGCACATAAGTTTGCAGCAAGTTTGATTTTGACTTGATAATACCTTGTCATAGCAAATTTGACGCGTCAAACTTGAAGCGAACTGGTAGTAAATTCGCCGTGACAACTAGCGCCACCTTTCTTGCATTGCAAGCTTGCTGCAAGTTCACCGTGATAAATAGCGCCATCTCCTTTGCATTGAAAATTTGCAAAACAAGCTTCATGCAAAGATAGCACAAAGAGATAATTATCTGTATCTCTGTTTTAAAAAAAACATCCGATTTTTAATAGCATCTCTTACACCGTCCTTCTTTCTATTAATTTAATAAATCAATGATAATTTGTAAAAAAAATAACTTTTTTATAAAAAAAATTTTGAAACATTTTCCATCTTTTTATTAAATATAACACTCACACTTTAAAGAAAACTATATCGCCTTTTTCTTAAAGTTGAAATTTTAACATTTATAAACAAAATTAAACCTAAAAAACAGTCAATGTTTGTTAAAAAATAATAACTTATACATTTTGTCCCATTTTAAAGTAATTACTTTTGAATTCTAATTTAATAATTTATTCTACTAGCAAAACGTAGTTATTAGCGAAACTCGCTCTCTCTTTGACTTCACATCATATTCTCAACTCAAAAAATTAATGAAATCAAGAAATTAGTTTAAAATAAATCGTATACGAATCGAATCGAACGATTTATTAGCGAAATCTATCTCCTCCTCGCAGAGTATAAGTGGCCGAACGGTTCCCGCTTCTGCTTCGGAACCGTAGATGGCGATTTCTATCCCGGGTTGTGTTCGTGCTATGTTTTTGCTATAATTTGCAATGAGTTTGCAATGCAAGCTTGCTGCAAGTTCGTCCCATGGTGACTTCGCAGCTTGCGTTAACTTGCTGCAAACTTGTTTCACACTTGCACTTTTGCCATGTCAAATTTGCTGTAAGCTTGCAGATTTGCAGTGCAAGTCTGCTGCAAATTTGCTGCAAAATAAAATTGCTATCTGGGGAGTCAATGAGCAAAATGTCGCATAATGGATGGGATCGCCGACTTCACAGCAGACACAGGAGTCACTATCCGTTAAATGGAAGCGGTTAAGGAATGAAGTGAATAGAGAGTGTCCTATGACAAACAGGGTTTCTTCACGTGTCCAAATGACTGGTTTTAGTTGTTTTGAGCACTTTATGAACTGAACGATCAGTGTTCCCATTATCTCAAAGATTTTGCTATTTTTTTAAACCGTTCTTGTTAATGTTGTTTAACTTCTCATCGAGGCTTTAGAGCTTTCACTACAACACCTACTGTGATGACTTTTTTGGCGAGAGTATCGGCTTATGCATTACACCGATATCCAACATGGGCGTTGATTTATCTAACGAGAATATTTCGATTCTGTGTGAGAAGGGACTGGATGTCTCGGACAAGTTGATGAGAGATATGAGAGTCAAGCATGCCATTACAATCGTAAGGGTGTCTGTCCACATTTTAGTCAATTTGTTTTCTGGTTCTGTTGTAGGGTCCTTTTGTTGATATTTGATTTATGATACTAAATAATGAAGGATGCGTGATTAGGCTCTTGATTTTTTCCTTCATAATCTTTTTTCTGATAGGAGAGACCTTCAAATTCTATTTATTTTCTAATAAATGTGAAGCTGATGTTTATTGCTTTATTTTGTGCTTTAAGATGTGATGGCAAGATACCTGTAATAGTTTGCAGAGCTGTTGTTGGAGGGGTCCTGTAAAAGCCGGAAATGTAAAGGAGGAACAGCCTCTGTATTGAGTCCAGTTTTTTCCAATCTGTGAGTTACAGTGAGGATCCAAGCACTAGCCCCATAAAGGAGCAACTTCTATGTAACTGTCTGGTGGAGTATACTTTTGAATTTTTGTTGTAGCCCCCATCCTGGCCTTGCTATATGGCAGAGTTCTTTGTATTGGCTAACTGCTTTAACCCTTTGCTCTTGAAAGTGTGAAATCCATTTCAATTTTTCATCTAGTATAACTCCCATGTATTTTTGAGATGTTGTTCTTTTTATTGGTTGGGAGTCCTATATGACGATTGGGCCCCTCTACAGTTTACATATTAAAAAATATTGTAATTTTTCTGTTGATGCATTAAATTTATTTTTTCAGTCCAATTCTTAAAAGTTTCCAGAGCGGAACTTGTGTGCTGTTTCAGTTCCCCAGTGTTCTCCCACTGATGACAAAAGCGAGATCGTTGGCGAATGCCTGTAAATGAATTTCCTTAGGCCAATCTGTTTTCAATATTTTATCTGCGACAATATTCCAGAAGAGAGATGCGCAAGATCGTTGTGGGCAACCTTGCGTTTGTTTTCACACCGCTGGTCCATCACTAGTTTGGATTACAACTTTGTGATTCGATTGGATGTCTTCTATTGTTTCTGAAATAATGGGTTTATATAGAGCTTTCTTAATCATTTTTTTATTATGTCATATTTTAAGTTATTAAACGAGCCTTGGCTGTCTAGTGAAATAATTACGACTTAGTGTTTTCGTTTCTCGGCATCTTCGATGACATCCAACAACTTCCGAAGAGGGTGGTTAATTGATTTTCCTCCTCTAAAACCCAACTTGTGGGGATGAAGCACATTTTATTTATTTAGAGTGAAGTTGACTCTTTGGAGTAACAGTTTTTCTAATAATTTTCCTAGAATAGGGAGAAGGGAGATCGGTCTGTAAGAGTTTATACTATTCTTTTCTTTTTTTGTGGAAGAGAATTATCAGTCCTGTTTTGAAAGTTGTTGGGAATTTTTTCAGATCTTGGCATTTATTTATGAATGTAGTCAGAATTTCAGGAATGTTTGTGCTGAAATTCGACACAATTACTGAATCAATGCCATCAAATCCAGGGGCTTTCCTTTTGGGTAATATTTTAAGAGTATTATCGATTTTTATTTTGCTTAAGCTTTCTTCAGAATATGAAGGGGTAAATGAAATATCAGTTTGTTCTCCTGCAACTTCGAGATAAAGAAGTTGTAATATCTTCCCTGCTAAATATTTTGCATTTCCGGTAAATAGGTTTCCCAACATGTTAAAAATTGCAACAAGTACCAAAATTTCGCATGTAGTTTTATAACAAGAACTGTAGATATGAATCGAAGTTTAAACGAAATTCATCAAAGATTTGAACGTATCTTAATCTGGATGTTCGTGTGAATGTGATAGCAAAAACTGAAAAACTTTAGATCGCTGAATTTCAGAATGTTCCAGGTCAAAAGTGTAGATGTACATCAAACATTCGACCCAAAAGTTAAATTGATCTGGATGCATAATCGACGATCCAGACACTTACACTACACTTACTTACTTTATAATGCAGGTATCCCAAAAACCAAGTGCATATATTTAGAAGATTCCGAAATATTAACAAAAAGCTGCAAATTCCCACTCTTGACATGTAACGTCCATTTTTGGAGTGACCGTATATTATATTAATTACTATTTAACAGTCTACTTTTCATGGAACTCGATCTTCATGAAAAGTAGAGCGATAAATGCAAATGAATATAATATACAGTCCCTCAAAAAGTGTCCGTTGAATATCAACAATGGGAATTTGCAGTTTTTTGTAAATATTTTGGAAACTACTATATATATGTACTTGATTATTTAGATACCGGCATTATAATGTCTCAGCTTTGCTCACATGTAAAAATTTCACTATGTTACAATTCACTTTATTTTCACAGTCATATTAAAATTTTTTTTTAAAATAGATAATTTTTTTATTATTGAATTTTTTTTATGTCTTAATGTAAAAAATTAGTGTTCTTTTAGTGAGTGAAGAAAAGTTTTGAGAATTATGTAATATTTTCCGAGATATCGTCAAAAGTTCCTAAAACTTATTTAACATGGGAAACGCCATTTCTAAACCCTATAACTCTCGAAATCATCATCACACTGGTATAAAAATTCATGAGGAAGATAATTTCATGAAGAGTAGTCGATTCAGCGAAAAAACCTTGATAGGCGTAATGGGAAAATTCCGAGAATGCTTTTAATTAACTATGCTAATTAACTCGGTTAATAAGTTTTTTTATCTCAATAAACCTGTCATCTTCAGCCACTAACATCCACACTAGCTTTGTGAAGATGCGATAATATTTACCAGAATTACAGAGGTGTCCCATTCATTTCGTTGACGACTGTACATTATGAAAGAATATTATATGTGTGATTTTGCTGTGTTTGAGTGAAGTAATTAATTGAAAACGACTTCAATTCTTTCAAAATAACTTATGAGTTTTGCATCACGGTAATGCACCATCTCATATGGATTGTTATTATTCGTGAATTGTAGACAAAACATTTAAAAATTTTAATTAAAAAAATGGCTCTACAAATTTGGTATTCACCTGAAACGGTACCATGTGACCTTTTCTATTTCGACGGTTGAAACTACATATTCGTAGCCTCGGTTTCGACTTTATTGATTTGATAAAGAAAATGCGCTATGAACCCTTAAGGGGTTCACGAAGTCGCCTTTAAGGTATGTTTTGAGGATTGGACAGAGCGTTGGTAGACGAGCATTGCAATCGGATGAGACCACTTTTAAGAAGATGTAATAGATATTGACCAATAAATTGATGTCCTTTATTTTACGGCACATTCTGATGATTTTTTTTTGCCACAGTAGTATTATATCTCATTGTTTTAATTTATTTCTTGTGCATTGATTTAAATTTTGTTATTTGATTTTTGATTTTGTAAATATTTTTTGGCAACATTTGTTCCTTCTAGAGATCTTATGCTTATGTATTTAATGATTTTTAGAAAGAAAAAAAAATTAAATATCATTGAATCAAACATTTTCTACAAATTTCTTTTGACATTTATTAACTGCAACCTTTCGGCATTCAGAAGAAACTGACTGTGTTTCTATGAATCCCACTATATTTTAATTCAAAGATGAGTATTAAAAGATCTGCCGTGTGTGTGTTACCGTCCCATGTGCATTCAACCGGTTCGGTTGCCGGCTTACGAGAAATATACAAACTAATTATATGCAGGAGTGGGAAGTTAATTCGGAAACTACCCATAGTGATCACAAATTAATAACTTTCTTTATTAAGGAAGCGAAATCGAGTAGAACTAAAAAAAGACGCTGGAGACTAGAAAATTTGAAGCTAATTGACTTCAGAAGATATCTGTACTGCTTAATACAAACATTTTGTGATATAGAAATTTAAAAAAGGTCATTTTACCGAAGTCATAAGGGATTTCGAGGAGGGATTAAACTTAATTTGCGAAAACAATTGCAAGAAAAAGAGTTTACGAGAAAAACAAAGTGCAATCTGGTGGTCACCTAAACCAGAGATGATGCGAAGCAAAACTAGGGTGTTGAGGCGTAGATATCAAAGAACAAGGGATGATGAAGAACGAAATAAAAGGAAAATTATTTCCTAAAAAGAACATGCAAAATACAAAAAAACGCAAAAAATAAAATAAAATAAAGCGTTCAAGGAGTACTATGAAAGGTGTTAGAAGT
Source organism: Araneus ventricosus (assembly GCA_013235015.1). Classification (NCBI taxonomy): domain Eukaryota; kingdom Metazoa; phylum Arthropoda; class Arachnida; order Araneae; family Araneidae; genus Araneus; species Araneus ventricosus. The sequence continues at coordinate 15,265 of BGPR01030705.1, forward strand.
TTGTGAGAGAATTAGTGATGAGTCGTTCACTCCGGAACGAAATCGAGGAACCGGATCATCAAAAGGACGACCGTATCCGATTCCGACCAAAAGGAACGAATCCGCTAAAAGGAACGAATCCGCGGAATCGGATTCGTGAGGAATCCGCGGAATCTGATTCATGAATCGGAATTGGATTCACTCTCAATCCGCGGATTCGGAATTACTGATTCCGATTCAGAATCACTGATTCGGATCCATAATTTTGGAAGAGGATTTGTTTCGTTCTGGAATGAAAGATACTTCATTTGGGGTCATGGATGATGCAGATAAGTTTCTTTGCGATGAGCAGGAGAGGATGGTAAGATTCGGTTGACTCTGTGCATACAGATAGATTTCTGAGGTTGTTTACAAAGGAACCAGTAGAATAGTTGGTTTGACCAATGATTCTTTTCATATTGCTTGAGAAGTAAAAGATTTGCTAGTAAAAAAAAAGATGCAAGTAAAAAGAATTCATAATAATTATAATTAAAAATAGTTATAATTTTTAGTTCTTAACTCAAAATTTCAATATCAAAGTCCTTATCCTTAGTTGAATCTCGGTACATTGAAATTAATAGATTTGATAAATACTATTTAAGAGAAAAAATTTGAGTCTGTTCTTTTTTCAAACAGTCAAGAATTTTTGGTATAAAAATTTAAGGTAAGTCAACAAATAGGCACGCATTTTAAAAATTATTAAGAAATAATATTTGTCCATGTGAGTAATTTAAAGATTTAGAGATAATTTAAAGATGTCATGTGAGTAATTTAAAAAATTACTCACAAACGTCGAATACATTACGCCGAATTTTTTTTATATCCCTTTTGGTTTTTAACACTTCATTTAAGTATGCCATCCTTAACGCACGCTTACGTGGCGAGGTCAGTAGAACACCCTGTTTCGGATCCTGCTGACATGGGTTCGAGTCGCGGGCAGTCGTTGCAAGCCTACAATTTTGAAAATTTTAATTTCGGATATTTTCTTTAAAAAGTTTTTTTATAATATATATTCAGCATTTTATTTTATGTTACTTTTTATTTCCAAGCCTGATTTATCATTCAATAAATTTTAAATAATTCTTTAAACTTATATATAAGTATGGGGGAACTAATAAGTTAGAATAGGAATTATTTAAAATCTATCTAATAATAAATCAGGTTTGGAAATAAAAAGTAACATAAAATAAAATGCTGAATATATATTATAAAATAACTTTTAAAAGAGAATATCCGAAATTAAAATTTTCAAAACATTGCCTTGCAACGACTATGCCTGTTGAGATTTGAACTCGTGTCAGCAAGGCTCATAACACGACGTTCTACCGACCAAGCCACGAATGCACGTGATTTGCTCTGCATATTTAAATGACATCTATAGTTTGCTCAAAATATAAAAGCAATTAATTCAACTGACAGGAATTTACTAAAAAATTACATTTTGTTAATATAGTTAATAACAGATTTTAACAGCAGTGGATCTTTGATATCTGCAAAGAATTGTTTTATATTCCTTGATGATGATTAAAAGATTTTTTATTGTATGGAGCTCATTAGAATTGGGTGAGTTTATATTTAATTAGAAAGAAAATCTGAGTTGAAATTTCATTATTGAACGCTTCAGCAAATATACTGTTTCCAACAAATTACATGACATTCATGGGAAATCTTAACCAGATAATAGAAATCAAAAGCTTCTCAAAATACTGAAGGTTCTAGCAAAGTTTCATTAAATTCACTAAAGTCATATTAAATAATTAACAGAAATGTTAATTGAAAAATAATTAGTAATTAAAATTAATTATTAAAATGATCATCAATATAATTAATTATCTAATTATAATTATTAATCAAAATTATTCATTAAAATTAATATCAATATAATTAATTATCTAATTATAATTATAATTTTATTAATTATGGTTCATAATTATATTAAAATAAAAGTTCAATAATCAAGATTATTACAGTAATTATCGGCGATAAATCCATTTACGTTAATCCGCGGATCCGGATCCACAACCGGACCCGGATCCGTGAACCCGATCTCACCAAAGGAACGAATCTGACACATCACTAGAGAGAATATCTTGTTTTATCTTCCGTAGATGGCAAACAATCGATCAGTCGGTCCAGAGAGGTAAACAGCGTCCAAGGTCGAAGGGAAGGAGTCAGTGCGTTTCGTGGAACTAGGGTTGACAGAGAATTCAGCAGTCAGCTGATCCGATCAGCTGGTGTTCACAGAGCGTGGAGGGAGATAGAAGCGACTTCTGAGGCAGGTGTTGAAGGTTTGAAACTAGTTATTTCAAGGACGTCGCTATTGTTGTGTGGTATAGTTACGAAACGGTGATTACGTAAGCTGGCGCTCACAGTGCGTGGAGGGAGGTAGAAGCATAGAGGAGAAATATACATAGAAAGAGCATTCCCATTCAAGCGGTCGAAAAAGTTGTAAGAGTTACTTCGCGTTTATACCCACGGTTAAATCACATTTGGCTTCATATCACCAAACAACGCAAACAATCTTGGCGATATCTTTGCCTACGTAATGCAAACATTTCGGGCTTTCATTTTTTTTAACCCAACAAGCAGAACAAACGAATTATTCTGAATTTGTTACAAATACTGCTTTTGTGATTATTCAGGTATCGACTTGTCATTTTTTGCTACTTTTTTTACTTGAAATTTTTCCGAAGTAATGCATAAGATTAAAAAAATCCTGTCCGAAATGTTTTGAACAAATCTTGGTTGAATTGGTTGGTTTAAAATTTTCTCTGTGCAAGGACTTTCCCATTCCTTTCTCCTTTTTTCATCTCGCGGAAAACTAAAAAAGAAAATTGGAAGAATAATCTAAAGCCAAATTTAAACATTGAAGTTTAAGAATCAAATTTTAAAAAAAATACAATACTAATGAAATATCTATAAAGTTATTAATCAATTCCTATTCTAAAATGTTGATGCACTAGAGTGAAAATATCTCCGTTATTTAAAAAATAAATAATTCATTAAAAATAATTATTTTTACGTTCTTGAATTTACCGCAAACGTGCAAGGGTATTGTTTCCAATTCAAACAAAACTATGCAAATCAAAATTCAACTAAACAACTACCAAGAGTCACCTACTCACTTTTAATATATTAACAATATCAATCTAAAATAAACGAACTACGCAATCTGCATACAAGTAACTACAAACAACTTACTAAACACGGGATAT
>BGPR01030706.1:0-18496 GCA_013235015.1 Araneus ventricosus
GTCTTTCAGAACGCTTGCCCATAACTTGGTTTCTTTCATATCAAATCAGAAAGAAATGATTTATTTTTAATGCTTATCGAAATACCACGGCTTTAAAAATTCCAACTGAATTATGTATGATATTGCAGAAAATTTCTACATCATGACAGGTTTAAAATATCACATGAATCCCATGACATAAGCGAATATCATAAATTTTATATGGAATAAAGAATTATATTATTATAAGTATTAGTCTTCTGACAATTTTTCATTATTTTAAAATATAGTTCATATGTTTTGAAACGTGTAGTAAATTTGTACGATATAATCTCACCTATCCCTGAGTACTTCGATGGACGTTTAATGAAGATATGCGTGGATGTTAATAAAAGATGTTACCGGGAGCAGAAACTGAAATACTATTACAATATAAAATCAAGAGTGTGTATGTAATGAGAAGTTATCCTGTTTTCTGAATGGTCAATTATTATGATAAATTCATCCGTCTGTTATGATATACGAGTCATTCTTCTCATTCTTTCAGTACTTATACCGCCGCAAAAATTTTTAGTTTATAGTTGGCAATTTCAGGAGTTATAACCAATGTAGTTATTCAAGTGAATTCGGAAGACATTTTAATTTTTTAAGCTTTATTTCAAATTAGAAAAGAGGGGAGAGCACAATATATTTAAATAACAATAAATTGCGAGATTTTCTTGTTCATTTCAACATAATACTGTTGCTATTTCGCTTTTCACTGAGAAAAGAAACAAATTTCAGAAAAATAATTTTCCACAAAATAATCATCCCAATATTGTTGTTTAATTAAAGTAGAATTGTCATATGATCTTCGGAAAGATAGCAGATAGTGTGCTAAATAAATAATTATTGCTTATTAGGTAAATTCCTTATAGTAAGCGTACATGATGCAATGGTTCTCTTGACACGACATCCGAAAAATTTCCGCAGTATTTCACAGATCATGACTCTAAAACCACAAAACACCCCTCGTTCAAAAGTTTATATATATGCTTTGCCCATGTTATCGGGTGAACACGATAGCTTGAGTAATATTTGTTAAATTTTAACTGGAGAGGAATACATTGTAGAGAAGATAAAAATCTCGGCCCAGTTCGTGGATGTTCTATACAGCTCAAAGAAGGTGGAAATGGTGGGGTTTATTTACCCATGATTTCCATACGAATGCAGGTAGAGAGAAAAAAACAGATTCGGCGTCTCAATACGTTATACTACGAACAACTTTTATATGGAAAGTTTTTTTTAGCTACAGTTGGTTAGAAGTTTTGACCTGAAAAGTGTTTTTTTATCTTATTTCTCCGGGCAAAAGGACATTTGAATTCCGGTTTGCGACGAGTATAATTTTTTAAACTATGAATTTTTTAATTACTTTACTTAACCTCAAAAATAGATAAACGTTTAAAACACATAATAATACTAACGAAAGAAATCACCCCGCAATAGACTCTGAAATTGACAGTGATAAGTTTTCTGAAAGAGAAACTGATTTGTTCATAAAAATATCTGTGAGTTTAAGGTGGTTGTTCGAAAGTACAGAATCAATAAATTCATATCAGTACTATCATAGCACGTTGCTGAAGAATAAAATTTAGAAAATCCCATACTGTTTCTGCGTAAAATTCCAAAATGTTCAATATGTAGTAAATATTTTAAAAATTTCTAAAAGAAAAATAGCCATTCCTTTGATATGAGAGAAAATTGGCAAAAAAGATAATTTTGTTTATTTATTGATAAAAAATATGTATGGTCATTGAAAAAACCTGGCTAAATTTTAAGGGTAGTTTAGGCACACTATAAACATCCAAAATCAAATAGGAACATGGTGGCCGAAACACCATCTCGACACATCGGATGGCATTTGAAATAATACAATGCTGGCCAAAAAGAGGATGCTTTTTCAAATTTGCACATTTTTTTAAAAATATCTCCTCGAACTTCGACCATATAAAAAATAGGTGTTGACTCACAGTTTACATTGAAGATTCGACAAGATGGCATTATCTGACCGATCAGAAATTGATGAACTCGATAAGGGATTTTGGATCACCCCGCTTCACAGAAAACTGATAATGTTTTGCAATTTTCTTCAATTCTTTTGTGTAATGTGCGCAATATTTACATACATTTTCGTAAAACAGAATACGTGAAAATATGTTAGAAAAGCATTGTATTAAAATTTGACGTAAATTCTTGAATATTAGAGGAAATATGAGCATTTGGAGTAAATAATTTTTTATTGCGAATTGTAGCGTAATTTTTCTTTCTGAACTTCGATACAGGACAGCTTATATAAAAATTTCAGTGTAGTGCCGCTATGATTCAGAAAGATATATGCATTTTGTTTGATTATTTTAAACGTCATCTGCTGCCTCTAGATGGCGTCTAAGGACCCACTTTTCGTATGTGACTTTGGATGTTACCGTATGCCTCACCTACGCTTAAAATCTGCTCATGGTTTTCTACTCGCCTTCTATAAGAAGACATCAATTTCTGGTTTTTTAAAAGCAAATACTTTCTTTATAAAGAAACATTTGGCTGCATTTGAAGTAAAAAGAAATTGTTTCCAGTTGCAGAAAAGATAATTTTGCTTATTTATTGATATATATATATATATAAGTAAAAATCGCACAAACATTCGGGAAGATATAAAGGTTTCTTTAAACAATCCCAAATTTTCCGCGTATTTTTTGTTGATATCTTTCAGAGTTTTCAATCAAATTAAATGAATCCTACATAATGCGTGAAAATATGCTAGAGAAGCATTGTAGCAAATTCTGACGTACATACCTTGAACATTAGAGAAAATATGAGCATTTGGAGTAGTTAATAGTTTATTGAGCATGTGTGAAACGTAGCGTAATTTTTATTTTTAACTTCAAAGACAATACAGGACAACTAAAATTTAGAAATTCAGTTAAATGCCGTTATAATTCAAAAAGATACTGGCATTTTGCTGAATTATTTTAAATGTCATCTGCTTCCTCCAGATGGCGTTTAAGCAGCCATGTTCGTATGTGATTTTGAATGTCGCAATATGTTTGACCTACCCTTAAAATCCGCCCACGTATTTTTTAATCACCTTGTATATTAAGACTTCCATTACTAGTTTTTAGAAACAAACACATTTGAAGGGAAAAAACGGCTATATTCGAAGGAAAACGCAATTGTACCATGTGAGCTGAGTGTTATCCAGCTACTATATTTAGTTAACTTAATTAGACAGATGCAATATGTTTATAATTTAAACAACACTAAAACATTAACTCTGGTTAGACTACTATTCTATGAATGTATTGGAACTGCTAGAATTTAGATCACATATGAGTTGGCAGGGCTCTTAGAATTCAAGATCTTTAATTCCACCTGTTTCTGTATTCTTATAGTTATTATCAATATTCATGAAACCAGCAGGAGTGTTCTCCCCTAAACTTTCTCGTATACTTCCCCAAAAAGGTTCTGTTTCCCCTCCCTCCGCGTGGATAAAAAAATTCGGACCTACTGTAATCCAGAATCCAATGACTATCAGAAGGTTTTTCATTGTTGATTATAATGATTGTAAAATATTTACGTAAAGAATCATATTCAAAGAGATGCGTACCGATTTCTCTCTTGCCGGCTCAAGGACAAAGTGACGTAATTCGCTCCATAGCTTCCGCGTGCACAGACATTGCTCCCAGTAAGCATGCGCGTGGAGATAACGGATTCGTTTCAAAAGTAAAAAAAAATGAATATGCAATTTGAACACCTGTTTTTTAACCGATTGAGATGAAAACTGGGCTCAGATCTATAATTAATGTTAGCATCAGTGATACGAAGTTTTATTTATCTAAGCCAAAGGGCTTAATAGATATAATTTTTAGAAGAACGCGATTATAGAGACCGACAGACAGTCAACCCTTTGACGGATTTGGCTCGAAATTTTATACCGACCTACATTCATGAAGATAAAACTGTGTACCAAACATTATCCATCTAGCTATTGAAGTTTTTAAGTTATAGTGTTCACATGACCGCGGACATACAGACTTCAATTTGACGGATTATGATTGAGATGAAAATGAGCAGTATTTTCATAAAAAAACCTGCAAGATGGAATTTTGCCCCGACAAAGACTTTTTTATAACTCAACAAAATAATAAAATATTGTTGAAAGGAGAGGCTTTTCATAGATCTGAGCCAGGTGAGAGAAAGTAAGTTGTGAAGAGGAGGAAACATATCATGACCAGCAAGCTTAGAGTCCTGATTCCAGGCTTAATCGTGAACCTTCTAAAACTCTGTCATATTGTACAAAATTATTGACGTAGTATTTTGAACCGAATTGAGAGAGTTTTGACAAATAGGTTTTCTACAGACACATTTTCAAATCAGAAGTTCAAGGACAGGAATACTGGGAAGAAAATCGTCAGGGAAACACAGAATATTTAGTGCGACCTTGCAGAAAATGTGGCAATGAGAATCTGATTTTTTTTACGATTGAATCTATTTTTATGGTAAAAATATATACATATTTTTAAAATAATATTTTAAAAAATTATTATGTCTTGTGTTTTCAATAAAATTTTTCGTATCTATTTTGATTTCATTTTGACGCAAAAAAAGCGATCTCCAAAAGAAAAGTTTAAATAATTGCCCCTGCTTCACAACTAATTACCATAAATTATATATTGAATCACACTGACCAAATGCCGTCGGGTTTCATAGGCCCTGCATCCTGTTTTCATAACAAAACACACAGAAAATTACATTTCCTTTAATAGGAAACATTTGTTGTGTTGGTGTACAGAGTATTAAGTATTAAAAATAGTATTATCAGATTAATCTTTTCTCTGCTGTGCATTTAAAGGAAGAAGATTAATGATGCTTGTACTTCCAAAATATTTAAGAAAATATTGGCTTTACCATTCAAAATTACCTGAAAACGTCTGTATATAGGTATTATTACATTTCCTTCTCATCGATAAATATTTCCAAGAATTTTGAACAAATTATACAACTTCTGCTTCATCAAAATACTCGATTAGACTTATCACGATGCTGTGTGAAAGTTCTCATAATTTTGCAAAGTTCTTTTTACACCATTTTTAAATTGAAGCCTTCTTACCGTTTACTACACTATTTGAACTCCAGACTTCTAAATTCAAAAATATAGGATCAATTGTCTAATTCCTTTCAGAATTCGACTTATGATCTCTAACTGGTTCTACGTCAACAATATCTTTATTTTCTTCAGTAATCGATTCTTAAAAAGTTGATATTTCAGTTAAAGGCTTTGTTAGTCTTTCGATTTCATATTTGCAATTCGAATAGCGATAAATTGTCTCGATCTATCTGTTCGATTTAGCGACCCCACACAGATACTTGAGCGCTCGCATTGGCTTGAGAGGCCCGACCTTCTGTTTTCTGAGATAACAAATGAGGACAAATTCTTGAAATACCTGTGGTCAGCAAGTAAATGACCTTTAATGCAGCTACTGTGAATCTGGAAGTTTTTCGTTGAGGGGTTAATTTTCTGTAATAAATTCTTGCTGTGTCCGGGCCTTGTAGGCCCGATGCTCGTTTCCCCGCTTAAAAGAAGAACAATGTCATGTAATATTTCGACACTGTAGATGTCAGCATTAGTATACTCAGGTATTATTAACGTTCGAAAAGATTTTTTGGGACCGCTTATATATATTGTGTGAAATACCAGTACAATCTTCTGACGAATCCAAATACTTGTTGATCATCATTTACGATTATTCTACCGCTCATTTTATTAAATATATTGATACTTTCGTCGCTTTACAATATATTCAACCCAAAAGAAACGGGAAACGAGCAAAAAGAAAAACATTTGCAGGACATGACCTCGAATTAGAGTTTACATATAATTTTTAGGGGATCGTTAATGAAATCAGGTATAAATTTGATCAACGAAAATTAAAGGATTAATAGGGAAATAATTGAAATTGTTATGATTATACTAAATGAAACGAAGCTGCCTCAATCATTAGGGGTTGAGTTAGTAAACACTGTTAATTATTTGAAAAATTGATTTTCACCTTAAATGTTTTAATGGAAGGTTCCTTTAAATTATATTAACAGTTCATAAAAATTAACGATAATGACAATAAATAATGTATTTCAACAGTAATAACGAAAGATTAATCAGTTTCTTCAAAAATAATTTTTATTAACAAGTCATATTATTCGGAATTGAATCTATCAAGGTTCGGGAAAAAAGTAATGCATATTTCATCAAATTATACCACATGATAAGCATATTTAAATGCTACAGCAATAGAACAAAAATACAACAAAATTTTATTATTTCATATACAAAAGGGAAAACAATATTTTAAAATATTACAAATTGGTAAATCATTGAAATCAGATTTAATGAATGATTTGTAAAACATTTTAAACTTACTTTTCTTAGATCGAAGATCTTGAATAATAGATATTTTGAAGTGATCATTGATTCTTTTGAGAGGATTCGAAATAGTTAATTCCGATTTTGCCAAATGGGGGCGCTGCTACCGCTTATCACATGCTTGCGTAAATTCTCTGTGCCTTTACCTACTTAGTTACATCAACAAGTCAAGATTATTAACTAGCGTGAATCGTCTTAAGAATGATATATTTTTGGCAAATATGGAAATATTCCGAAAAGTATTGTAGAAATAACGTTTCCATATCATATCCAATAGAAATGGCAATAACACTAATTTTCAAATACCAGCCGAGAAAAAAAACTCCAGACCTTAAATTAAAGAAAGGAAGCTGATTTCAACGAGAACGCCGTTTCAGTAAAATTTCAAAATTTTATAAAGAAGTTTTTTCTACATTTACAGTGGTAATGAGGATTTTTCAAATTTTCAAATCTTAATTCCTAACTATGCAAAAGATGATTTCTCATTTTGACACGAAACGTATTTATTCCCGTCTGTAAAGCTATCTAAATACTTAATATTTTCCAAATATAAATAGAGAGTGTACAAACATTCCTTAGACATTTCAAGATACCATAAAATATAAGCCGATATTAAAGTGGTGCACTTCTTGCATATTGTTTGGTTTTTTTGGCATACAAAAAATTTAGTAGAAAAAAATTTCCTTCAAGCGGCACTATAAGGAGCAACTGCCGAGAAGAAATGCAAATTACACTGTGATTAACAAATCTGTAGTACTCAACAATTCAATTTACAATTACTTTAGTTGCATTTCAAGCAGTTTATCAAGGTTCGGTTCCTGCCCGAAGCCATGATATTTTTCACCAATCTCTACTGCTGCCGCATTAAATTGTGCAAATGCTTCATATTTTACTGACAGAGTACGGCTTCTGGAAAAAATTCCGTCATCATCTTCTATATTCTAGTGCTTTCACATCATCATGTAATTATTACCGCTGATTAAAATTCTACTGTACTATGGTCTGCATAAAGGTATATGAAAACTATCGGGAGCATGTTTTTACTTGTCAAAGTAACATCGAGGAAGACTAGGTGATAAAGCAGAAAGTTTGCTAGGTTGTGCAATAAGTACCAGAAAATTTAGAATTTCTAGGGCAGGAATAAGGAGCAATTTCAAATACAAACATATGAAATTATATGAGGGGAAAATTTGTGTATGTTACAGATGTCGCATCTAAATCTGAAGATGTATGTTCAAAACTAAGAAAGATAGTCTCAAGTTCTATATGAAGGTGGCTCTAATTCAGATCCTTTTGAGTTAGAAATTGATGATTCCATAAATCTGGTAAAGTGAGGATCTCACAAAGAGATACTTCTAAAGGGGATCAGTATAAAGATCGAAAAAAGCCCACTGTTGTTCACTAGAGATTGGAATTAGAATTCTTAGTTTAAACGCCATTGAAAAGTACTGTAAAAAATAAATATTTTTTTAATACAGGTGATTATTATTTTAAGACTATGTCAGATATAGTGGGAGACGAAACCTCCAACACTTACTGGAGATATCAATCAAGAGCAGCAGTGGGTGGCGAAAGAACCATTGTTAAAAACATAAGATTTTTCCGCACCGTTTACCGACCCCATTGAAAAAGGAGAAGGAAATAATCATAGGACTTTTCGGGAGCTCTGCTTTCTTCTACCAGTTTGCATGACGGATCGTCTTGGCCGTTATGGCCGTCAGAAGTTTAAAGACATCATATGAAATAATTCCGCAATACAAGAAATTTTCACACATTTTTGAAGTAGTAAAACATTTGTTGATATGTTATAACAATAGTTTTAAGAAGTAAAATGAAAAATGATTAATATCCTATGAGAGTTTTGAAGAATCAGGTCTTCAGAAATATATGTTGCTGTTTTGAAATGTCAAGTAGGAAAATCAAATTTTCGAAAGAAAAACCAACCATTTTGATTGTTGTAAGCAGATATCCTGAATATTTAGATTCATTTTATGAAATTCTTAGCATTTAGAAAGGATTTGTATTGAACATAATATTGTCAAAAAATACAAGGATGAAAACTCTATTAATTGCAATTACCGGTGGCTTATAAAATAAAATGCGTATCGATTAACTATGACAACACATAAATGAATATAAAGCAGTGATAGTAGAATTAATATAGACTGATAAAGAAATGCAGAAATAAAGCGCAAAAGAGAAAAAGAAGGAGAAATCATTGTAATTTTATTTTTTCTCAGCAAGCAATTAATCTTGACACCAATGTTAATATTTCGTGAAAACAGTTAATGGTTTTTTATTTGATTTCTTTCTCCCATAGAACAATACTGACGATTTCAAACTGGGATTTACAAAAAAGCCTTCATCAGAATATGCAACTGAAAGCTACAAATTCTACACAAATGAAGTAAAAACAGTAAATAAACATTCCATGCCATCTCACAGAAAATATACAAACAAAGTTACAACTGAAGATCTGCATTATACTGCTTATTTTGATACAAGCGTTATAATTAGAGAATTGTAACATAAAATTTCAATAAAACATATTTACAGTCTGTAACATTCGCTACAGCTTAGTAACAGCCAAACAGGCATGTAAGACTGTTACTCCTGAATAAAATCACTTTTCAGTACAACTGGCAAAATATGAAAATATTAAGACTGAAAGATTAAAATATGGACTTCCATAAGATGGACATTTCTAAATATCACAGTAATTTCATAACTGAAACAATACTTATACATTTTATGCACATACGACCTTGTTTCGTAGCAAAATGGCATTTCATTTGTGAACTACAGTTTGAAACGAGCATGTAACTACCTCGCCATTTTCGAACCAAGCCTCTTCATCTTCGTCACAAACATTAATTGCCATCAACTAGGCTAGTATTCATCTCACCAGACTTCATATGAAAAAACCTTTACAGACAAAGCCGATACTAATAATATTTAGAAATTATTTCCTTACGTAAGAGTTCTTTTTATTTTTTAGGCGGTCCAAAAGTTGTAAATGCTCAAGAGGCAAGAAAAATGAAAACTTTTCCAACATGGAAAGCATAACAACAATTGCTATCAAAGAAGTCATACATTTTTGAAATATTAACTTTATGACGCTGAAATTCAATGCATTTCTTATTCATGACAATAAAACTGCATACATTGAGCTAACAAATAGCGCTGATAACTAGCTGATTTTAAATGTACTTCTATGTGTTGATATCCTTCTTTTCAGAATTTATTCAACTTTAGTGCAATACTTCTGATATTTCATTTAATTACATTTATAATTATAAAATGAAAATAACAAGAGATTATATATATTTGAGTTACTGCAGCGTAAAGCAGAATCATTGAATCAATATTAGTTTGAATTTTAAAATGACTAAAAAATCTTTTTTTATAATATCTGCCGAAGTTATTAGAAGAAATTATCTAACATACAAGATAAGGACAAAGTAGTGTAATACGTCTTGAATTTAAAATTAAATCTGTTTCTATGTTTTCTGTTACATTATTGTATTATGATTAATGTACTTTTTCAACTACATCAGGGCTATATCAGAACAGTCCTCGTGATTTTTAACACTCTAAGCGTTTTAGGCGTATTTTTCCGTTTCTCATGTTCAGTTCAAAAGTAGATAATTTATGTTCATATGTATAATTTCTTAAGATACCATAGATAAAATATTCTTAAAATTTTGGAGACTTGGTTCAATGCAATAAAGATCCAATTATTAAATTTAAATGCAAATTCTTAAGATTTTAAATCTAGTACATCAAAACAGCTAACCACTCAGAGTGTTAAAGGCATTTAGATAACGAGACGACACCTGAATTGTCAACTCGTTCTCTAGAGTTCCAATTTTTCGATTAGCTTGTTTAACTATCTTATGTTATACCGTTGCATTATTAAGGTAACGGGTTTCTTCTGGGAGCACTTGAACTTGAAATCCATTGACTCCCGCTTCTTAATGGAGTTGAATGGTTAATGACGAAATAATCATTTGAACTTCAATTTAATCGTTTCACCAAAAGGTATTTAAAATAAATTATATAAAGTAGTAATTTGTCTTCACTTCCCTATTTCTCTTCCTTAGTAATTTTTTGCATATTCTCTTTCCACACTGGTCAATCTTCCATGGTAAGTACAAGATTAGAAGTTGAGAAGAGAAATACTTTACTCCATGGCTTTTGTTAGATAATTGCCTTTTTTTCCGAAGTTTCCTATTGCTTCTACTTTTAATGAATAAATTAAGATACACGTTAAGAACTGTTTATAATTTGCCCGTCTTTATCTTATTACTAATTGAAGTGCTAATGATTTTTTAAAGGTTTTTTGTTTCCTTTTGATTTAATAATTCTGCTACATGCTTTATGGCTCATAATATATGGTTTTATTATGTTCTATAAATGCCTATTTTTATAGCTAGAGCAGGCTGTGTTGGAACAGAAACAGGATGACTAGGGCGATATACGCCCTATACGCCTTATATCTGCCCTATGTATCTGGCTACCAAATTATAAAAGAAAAATTATTCTACTTTTAGGACATGCGCAGTAAAAAAATTATTTAATTCAAAAGCTCACATTTCCTCTAATATTGAAAGTATTTACTTCATATTTTAATAGAATGATTCGCTAACATATTGTCACTTACTCTGTAAGATTCGTATAAATTTATTGAAAACGCTGCATGTTATGAGCAAACAACACGCGAAAAAATTTGAGAATTTTTAAGACAACCTTCCTATCTTCCCGAATACGCAAGCTATTTTTAACAAAGTATATGTAAGTATTGCGTACAGAAAACTAAACCATTGATGAATGGTTGCAAAAAATATCAGCTTTCGTTCAAACGGAATGTGTCAAAATTGTTGTCTTCGTCATCACTTTCAGGTCTGTCCGATCGTGACCAAATCTTCACTGTAAAGTGTGAGTTCCGACGACTCTACTTTTCTCATCTCATTGAGTCAATACCAAGTGGATTTGCTGCACTTCGCCGGACGAAAGGATGTTCCACACGATATTGGGTGGCATTCCATAAGTTTTGTCTTTTCTGTCTTTGAAAATTTCAATATCCCAGTTTTACACTATTTTGGAACATTTCAGTTGCTGCGTTAGAATTAGAACTTCCTATCAACAGATGCATACTGCTCGAATCGGCGATGATTGACTTAAAATACTGAATCCACTTGAATACAGGTCGTTTTCCACTTTGAAAGATATTCCATTATAAGTTGCTGCTTGGTGTTCCATTCATGTTTTTCGTGAGATGAATTGAAAGCTACTGCCTTGAGCATTTAAGGATATTATCCCAATGACTTCAGCATCACAGTTGTCTCTCCTAAAAGTGTAGCATGATGGAGATCTCGGCTTCGAGTCAATGATTCTTCGATTTTCAAAATTTTCTTCCTCAGTTTTAGCATGCGTTGGTAAGACATTTTCAACTGCAGTTCAAGCTTCCTTTTCCCATGTTGCAACATTTTTATACTAGTAATAATATTCTCTTACAACATATCACTATACTGAATCATTTTTACGATGCTTATTTTTCATACAAGTGTTTTCATGACTTTTACAGAATTTTAATTTGTAGACAATAATGCCGTGGATAAATATTAATAAATTGTGTTTTTCGTGTTTACTCATTGGTGTGCTCTTGCCTTTGATGTACTAATCATTATTACGATCATTGTGCCATTTTTCTTGTATTTACTTTTCAGCTATAGGGTTAAGCCCAACTTAGCATTTTTAGTCACACCATAACACTTCATAAAACAAAATGTCAAGAAAAAAATCTGCGGTAAGAAAAAGCCGAAAGTTCTTAAAGAGAGAAAATAAACAAAAGTGGAATATATATATAAAAAAAGGGGAAGATAAAATAATATAGAAATATATAACACAAACGCAACGAATGCGCAAAAATGCTGCAATTCAAGAAGATTTGTGGAAAATATATTAATATCATGAAAGTCAAAAAAATGTTGAAATAAAATGGAGAGACTGTAGTAAATCGGTAAAAGCGTATAGATGCTCATCAGGATAAGTAAAATCTATACGAACCGCTAAAAAATTAGTGAAATCATAATGTTTTCTGAGAACAGTGTTGGCATATAGCTAAAAACACTGTCCTTTACCCCGAACATTATGATAAACAAAGAATTTGAATGAAATACAAATAAAAGAAATGAATTTACGAACCTAAAACTGATAGATGCTGCCAATGGGAGACGTGACAAAGGAAATAACTAAACGCGTCATGTAGGGACCGGATGTTTACGAAAATATCAAGTTACTTCTGAGGTTCGGGTAGTTTCGATGAAGATTAGGAAATCGATGGAAAAAAGAGATGAAAGCGAACTACATTGAGGAAACGATGAAGATTAAAGAAATGATGAAAAAAGGAAAAGAGTGTATTTAAAAATTAATGTGTAAAGTCAAAAAATAAGATGTATATAAAAATTAATGAATGATGGTAAAAAAGGAAAGGAGTGTATTTAAAAATTAAGGTGTATTTAAAAATTAATGAAAGATGATAATAAAGGAAAGGAGTGTATTTAAAAATAGTGTAACTAGTGTAATTAAAAATTAAGTTGGAAACGGTAAGTGTTAAATAATATTTGAATTTGAAATCCGTTAATAAACGACTTAAAGATGCGTTTTCGATGTAATCACATTAGACCTGTCTGGCTTGAGAGATCCTACCACAGTATTAGAACTGCGCCAGCATAGCTCTAATATGCAATCTTTTACTTACATCTTAAAGTCATTAATTAAAGGTAGAAGGAGGTAGGAATTTCATAACTATTAAGGTTATATATAAGGTGCTGAATTTGTTTCTTGATTGAATTTTTATCGCTGCATGTTTTGTTAATTCTTATGAGTTGATTAATGATAGTGTTTTTGTAGATTTTAGAAGAGATATTTGAGTTCAAAAAAATATATCTATTGACATTGAATTTAAACTCGTTTCTTTTGTCATAAATATCTATTTTTAAAGTATTTTGATTATCAATAATTAAGTCCAGAAAAATAACTGGTTCTTGATAGCTATTGGTTTGTATTAATTTAAGTTCATTTGGATACAGAGAATTATTAGTTGTATTAAAATCTTTATGGTTGAAAATAATGAGGTCATCAATGAATCTAAAGACTGAATTCGAATTAATAGCGATGTTCCGTTCAAAAAAGTGTAGAAATAAATTGGAAAGAAGAGAAGAACAACTGGTCCCTTGTGGGATGCCTTTAATTTGCTGAAAGATATTTTCCCTTTGAAAATAAAGTTATTGTAAATGTAGTAATTTGTAAGATCTTTCCACAATGTTATTGGGATTTTAAGTTTTTTAGGTCGTAGAAATAGTTCATTAAGACTTCTTGTAATTTATCTAATGGGATGCTTGTGAAGAAATCTTGAAAATCATAGGTTTCTATTGTATCTATTTTATTATTTTTAAGGAATTCGATAACTTTATTATTGTTTTTAATTATCCAGGTAAAATTTTCGTCTTCAAAAAACTTGAGGATTATGTTAAGATATTTGGAGAAGATTATTCCAGGTTTATACATATAGGTGTTCGTACCGCAAGTAATGTATCTAAATTTAATAGGCTGTTTATGGAACTTAGGATAGATGACAATATACGGAAGGTTGTTATTTACATTGTGAAATCCAATTTTTTTGTTTAAGGCTCAGATTTTTTTCTTAATACTGATGATATTGGATTTACACTGTTTAAAGGTTTCTGAAGATTTTAGTTCCGTATCTAATAGTTCAAGATAAATTAAATCAAGAAAAATTTGTTCAAGATTCAAAAATAAATAAAACAAGATATAGATTCAAGATAAAAATCAAATTAATGCGTAGTTGCTACCTTGTCAATAGGGGTTATAATGAAATGTTGTTGCAGAGTTTCGATGCTTTCCTTTAAACTACGGAATTCGTAGGTTTCATTTCTTGCATTGATTATTCTGTAATTGCTTTTTACGAAGTGTTTAAAATTGAAATACATATTTCATTTCCATTCGGTGAAAAACTGCACAGGTGTGTCAAATTTATGAGCTACTTTTAGGCAAAAATTATCAAGGTCATAGAGAAAAATTTTTAGAATGTGTTTTAACGAAATTTTGAAAATAGGACGAAATTTGGTACCTTTATTCATTATCGACCTTAATTCTTCGTTTTCTATAATATTAAGGTTGCCAGTAAGGATGTGTTTATGAAAAGGATCCACATAATTTTTATATTTTCTTCATTGCAATGACATGGAGCATTGATTCTATTCGTTTCTATAATTTTACCTAAAGAATTATAATTGAAGACCCTTCTTCCAAATGTTGTGTCATATTTAAGGCATTTGTTTATTTCAATATTTTTTATTGGGAATAAGTTAAAATTTTCTTTAAGTGCAGAGTTTAATTTAAATTTATCGAGGATTGGATTTTTGAAGTTAATTGTCATATATAAAATGGTTTGATCTGACTTTTTCTTATGAAGCTTTGCAATCTTTGCTTTAAATAGATCATTGAGGAGAAGAAGAAAGTGGTGATTATCAGTTCTGTAAGTTTGTAGAATATTTTCAAAAATATGGCATAGTTTATTTTTAATAGAGAAGATAAAATTTTTTACGGGTTCGTAATTAAATCTTTTATTGAAATGGTTTTCAATTGGTTTTTAGTTATTGATAGAGCGAATAATTCAGTTATTCTATTGATAATCTATTATAATTTTTCTTATTTTTACCGCTACCTCTGCAACCTCTTTTGTTTATGTTATGGCTAGTACCGAAAAGTTGTCATGCATAACAGTTGTTAAGATTGATAATTTTATTTTGAAATATGTCATTAAGTCCAAATGGGGCAATAGTTTTCAGTTTTAGCGTGTAGAAGTTTTCCATTTCTAATCTTGTTTTTGATCTTGAATAATATCCAGCACATATAGGCAAACTTTGCTGAAATCGTGCTTCTGGAGGTGATTGAATTCTATGTTGAATTTTTCTTTGTTATTATATTGTTGAATATCGGAGCGATGTGAATTAATCCTAATGTTAAGGGTATTGCTGGTTTGTCCTACATATCCAATGTCACATTAACCACATTTTAGGTAGTATATCGCATTAAACATTTTACATCCAAAATTAGTTGAAGTGTCTGAGGAGACAAGATTTCGGTCGAAAAGGGGGCAAATTTTGCATCTTGAGTCACTGCATTTTCTTATTTTATAACCAATAGAAATATTTTCTTTGACATTACACGAAAAAAATGGAACAACGGGGTAACGTGATAACGATCCAAGGTAGTCCCCCGACGCAACCGAGTACCGAGCACAGGCCTCCTCTGAAATGAGTGAACCTATCTTGCCAGTATCTGGAGATTTAAAGGGCATAATTTCATAGAGTAAAAAACCCGAAGGTAAGAAGTATAACCGAATAAAGTGTGCGCTAAGAGCGGCGACATCAACATTCAGTGAAATATAACAAATAAAAAACAAACATAGCAGAAATGTAAAAGCAACATATACAACATAAACATTCATAAAACAAAATGTCAAGAAAAAAATCTGCGGTAAGAAACAGCCGAAAGTTCATAAAGAGAGAAACCTCTTTACGATTACCTCGAAAACGCATCTTTAAGTCGTTTATTAACGGATTTCAAATTCAAATATTATTTAACACTTACCGTTTCCACCTTAATTTTTATTACACTAGTTACACTATTTTTAAATACACTCCTTTCCTTTTTTATCATCATTCCTTAATTTTTTTTATATTCACCTTATCTTTTTATATTACACATTAATTTTTAAATACAATTTTTTCCTTTTTTCATCATTTCATTAATCTTCATCGTTCCCTCAATGTAGTTCGCTTTCATCTATTTTCCATCGATTTCCTAATCTTCATCGTTCCCTCAATGTAGTTGGCTTTCATCTTTTTTTCCATCGATTTCCTAATCTTCATCGAAACTACCCCAACCTCAGAAGTAACTTGATATTTTCGTAAACATCCGGTCCCTACATGACGCGTTTAGTTATTTCCTTTGTTACGTCTCCCGTTGGCATTCATTTCTTTTATTTGTATTTCATTCAAATTCTTGGCTTATCATAATGTTCGGGGTAAAGGACAGTGTTTTTAGCTATATGCCAACACTGTTCGCAGTAAACATTATGATTTCACTAATGTTTTAGCGGTTCGTATAGATTTTCTTACCCTGATGAGCATCTATAGCTTTGCCCGATTTACTATAGTATCTCCATTTTATTTCAACATTTTTTTGACTTTCATGATATTGATATATTTTTCACAAATCTTCTTGAATGGCAGCATTTTTGCGCATTCGTTGCGTTTGTGTTATATATTTCTATATTATTTTATCTTCCCCTTTTTTATATATATATTCGACTTTTGTTCATTTTCTCTCTTTAAGAACTTTCGGCTTTTTCTTACCGCAGATTTTTTTCTTGACATTTTGTTTTATGAATGTTTATGTTGTATATGTTGCTTTTACATTTCTGCGATGTTTGTTTCTTATTTGTTATATTTCACTGAATGTTGATGTCGCCGCTCTTAGCGCACACTTTATTCGGTTATACTTCTTACTTTCGGGTTTTTTACTCTATGAAATTATGCCCTTTAAATCTCCAGATACTGGCAAGATGGGTTCACTCATTTCAGAGGAGCCCTGTGCTCGGTACTCGGTTGCGTCGGGGGGCTACCTTGGATCGTTATCACGTTACCCCGTTGTTCCATTTTTTTCGTGTAATGTCAAAGAAAATATTTCTATTGATTATAAAATAAGAAAATTCAGTGACTCAAGATGTAAAACTTGCCCCATTTTCGACACAAATCTTGTCTCCTCAGACACTTCAACTAATTTTGGATGTAAAATGTTTAATGCGATATACTACCTAAAATGTGGTTTATGTGACATGGGATATGTAGGACAAACCAGCAATACCCTTAACATTAGGATTAATTCACATCGCTCCGATATTAAACATTATAATAACAAAGAAAAATTCAACATAGAATGCAATCACCTCCAGAAGCACGATTTCAGCAAAGTGTGCCTATATGTGCTAGATATTTTTCCAGATAAAAAAACAAGATTAGAAATGGAAAACTTCTACATGCTAAAACTGAAAACTATTGCCCCATTTGGACTTAATGACATATTTCAAAATAAAATTATCAATCTTAACAACTGTTATGCATGACAACTTTTCGGTACTAGCCATAACATAAACAAAAGAGGTTGCAGAGGTAGCGGTAAAAATAAGAAAATTATAATAGATTATCAATAGAATAACTGACTTATTCGCTCTATCACAAACTAAAGACAATTGAAAACGATTTCAATAAAATATTTAATTACAAACCCGTAAAAATTTCATCTTCTCTATTAAAAATAAACTATGCCATATTTTTGAAAATATTCTACATACTTACAGAACTGATAATCACCACTTTCTTCTTCTCCTCAATCATCTATTTAAAACAAAGATTGCAAAGCTTCATAAGAAAAAGTCAGATCAAACCATTTTATATATGACAATTAACTTCACAAATCCAATACTCGATAAATTTAAACTAAACTCTGCACTTAAAGAAAATTCTAACTTATTCCCAATAAAAACTATTGAAATAAACAAATGCCTTAAATATGACACAACATTTGGAAGAAGGGTCTTCAATTATAATTCTTTAGGTAAAATTATAGAAACGAATAGAATCAATGCTCCATGTCATTGCAATGAAGAAAAATATAAAAATTATGTGGATCCTTTTCATAAACACATCCTTAATGGCAACCTTAATATTATAGAAAACGAAGAATTAAGGTTGATAATGAATAAAGGTACCAAATTTCGTCCTATTTTCAAAATTTCGTTAAAACACATTCTAAAAATATTTCTCTATGACCTTGATAATTTTTGTCTAAAACTAGCTCATAAATTTGACACACCTGTGCAGTTATCCACCGAATGGAAATGAAATATGTATTTCAACTTTAAACACTTCGTAAAAAGCAATTACAGAATAATCAATGCAAGAAATGAAG
>BGPR01030707.1:0-18495 GCA_013235015.1 Araneus ventricosus
GGAAAGGTATGGTTGTTTCAATGGACGAGCTTGAGAAACAACTAGCTCATAGTGTTTCTTAAACATCGATAGTTCAACTATCGATAGTGTAGTCGATAGTTTTCCCAAACTATCGATTGAACTGTCGATAGCATCGATAGTTTCAAAACAATCGATACTATCAATAGTTTTCTCCCGGGCAATACTATCGATAGGCGAATTGTCATTCGATAGTTTAGAAACTATCGATAATTCCAGTCGATTGTTTCATTCGATAGTTTTGAAACTATCAATAGTTCCAGTCAATAGTTTTAAAACTCTCGACTGAAAATGCGCCTATAGATAGTATTGCCTGGGAGAAAACTATCGATAGTATCGATTGTTTTGAAACTATCGATTGTTTCGGTCGATAGTTCCGAAAACGCGATACTATCGATATGGCTTCGATAGTATCGATAGTCTATCGATGTTTAAGAAACACTACAAGCTGAAATCAGTGATGTTAGCGACTTCATGAGAGTGGATTAAAAGTTATTGCAGCATCCTTGAAATATATTGAACTACAACAGAAACCTCGCGTATGGACGTGATACTTTTCATGAGAAGTCTCAATACATCAGCTATCAAACATTGATATGCAGGGAAGCAATTTAATATCAGACACTTTTTTAAAAAGAAGCGTAACTCTTTTGTCTTTATAGATTCATTTTAATGCGAAATTAATCCGTTAGACTAAAGCAAGCTTCTTAAACATTTCTCACTCGCAATTTCTCCATTTCCCAGTGAAAAATTATGCCGCCCAAAGTTAGAAAATAAACAAGGAAAATGAAGCATTAATGAATGATGATAACGAAAAGGAAATGAATCAAAAATTGTTATTTTCCAATTTTTAATTCAAAAAAATTTCTGCAAAATGTCTTTTAACAACTGTTTTTGATTACTGATGTTGAAAACTTTAAAAGAAAGTGTTGTATATTTAAGTTGATAAAAAAAAAAAAAGAATTACGTGATTCTTTTTAACGTGGCTTCTAAATGACAACGATTCAGAAAGCATGATTGACGAAAGCAGGGTGTGTAAAACGAAGAAAATGTAATGTAAGAATGTCAGTGCTTAGAATTCAAGATCTAAACAAATAAAAATGGCGAATTTAATGTAAATAGTCGTATGAATAAATCTAATTAGACGTTAATGCAGCAGTTTATTTGGCTTGTGAAATACAATTCGAAATTTTCCAAGAAAAAATAATACTGCAAGTCTCAAGAAGGCAAGCTTTCATTCTTATCGAATTTTTTTTACTTAATGAAGAATACATTTTTCAAAGAAAATGTAAATTAAGAATCTGAAATGTATGTATGTTTGTTAGTTTTATTTTTTAATTTAAGACAGAAGGTTCCACACAATATTTCTACGTAACCCCACTCGGGGTAGCGAAGCTTTGAGTTAAAGCATTCCAATCCACCTCGTTATTATTAGTAAGTCTGGACATATTAGCCCTAATTCGTATTCAAAGCTGTGAACACCACAAAAATAAACGAAGAGGAAAACATAAACAAATAAAAAGAATAAAATAAAGTGACCCACACTCCAAACTCTTCCTGCGACATTTCCCAAAGAACTAGAGATAGATGTGGCAGAAGTGGACTCAGTCGAACGTGCAGAACTTCAGAATTTGCCGTTCGATCCCGAGGACAATGGAACCTTCCATCTCGGAAAAAAACGAACGACGAATTTTTTTCGAACAGGTTTTCTAATTTGCATACAAGCGATGAGCGGGGGATTTACGGCGGAGTCTTTGACATGGAACAATGCTAAAGAATTTTAATTTCTTTCATCAGTGGCGGGAAAAAAAATTACGATTCGTTGTTCGAACACTGGCTGCGCAGTTTAAAAAGGGCATTAAAGCCAATCACATGGAAGAAACGAAGTGAATGTACCAGTTATGTGCATGTTGCATGGGTATCAAAATGCTGACTTTTATGGTAATGAATAAAAGGAAGCTGCTATAGTGTGTTGTGGCGAGGACTTTTAGAAAAGTTAAATATATACATATATATACTCTTTTAGAAAAGTTAAATATATATATATATATATGTAATAATCTTACTTAATTTTACTTTAAATTCTAATATTATATACTTTAAAATCTTAGTACTATATTAATATTTTCCAAAATAGCTTTTCTTAAACTGCAGTTTCGTTTTATTTTCCGCGCTGGAGGTATATTAAATCTCGCGTTTTGGCATATTTATTACTAAAAGAATATTCTAATTACTTCCACGCGTCTGCAAAAATCGCGAAATCTTATTGCCGCCATGCTTTTCCCTAAAACACTTACATAATTTACTAAAAATAGCTATTATTCCCTTCACTTTGATCACGTGTCTATATGTTAAATCCCTACCTGAGGAAATGCAGGGAATTTCTGTTCTCTTTTGACTTGAAACTTAAATCAAGATGTACGTACATTCCGTCACTCTCCCATAATAAAGGAAAATTAGAATATAACTCGGCTTTTTACTGACTACAACCACGAATACCTTTCATATATATTTAAATTCATAGTTTAATTTGAAGATTTCCGAAATCAAAATTTTCATTCTATATGAATTAGTCATAACAATGCTACCTTTGACTGAAAAATGTGTTCTAATATTTTCTTTTTCTAACATTGAATTGGATAGAACAAAAACTCTGATTGCTCTACATTGCGTCAAAGTTGTCGCGAAAGAATAATATCCGATTATTAATATCGGCAATATTTTATTTCCTTTTTAAAAATTTTGATACACCTCAGTTTCCCAATGAAACACTGCATGAAACGTGTCATCTCCATGAAGGTCAGAATGGACTAAAAGAAAGAAATGACGCTGTGTGCGAGTATGTTTTGAAAGCCACGAAAATGAGCGGGCGGAGTTAAAACAACAACAAAAATGATCGCTTTTCTTGCCTTTCTGAAAATAAACAGAGGGCAGTAAATCAATTTCCACACTTCAAATATTTGTGAAGTCGTTTTTAATTAAAACTCATAAAATAATTTAGATAATTGCCTGGAAATTAAAATTGTGGTGGGCATCATTTATTAAAATTGACATATTTCATACCGAAGAAGTCGGGTTTGAAATTATGAAAAGCAGCAGATCTAAGCATAAAGATAGACCAGGGATAGATGAAAGCATTTTATTATGGGCTATGCCAATCACCTGTCTCATCTCGATATACATACAGACATCTAGCTGTGCTCCGAAAGTAAAAGTAATACACACAAATATACACAATCTTGTAAGTGGTTAAAAATACAGTTAAAAGAAAGAGACCAATTACAAAACACATCGAGCGACATTTAATTTACATAAGATCTGAGGCAAACAAGAACCTTGAATTTGAAGGCGATAGTATTCAGCAGGATTGCATCAAAGGTAATAAACGTTAGTATTAATTTAAGAAAAATAAACATTGTATTCTATTTAACATTCAACAAATTTTGCCCTTCAATAATATGATTACTCAGCTGTCCATTTGTTTTCACCATACGCTTTAAAGCTGAAACAACGAAGCAAATTGTCTCGTATATTTTGCTTGCTGTCAAATAATGATCTTCACGTTTCAATTTTTTAATATTGTTTTGGATCAACGTACTCTGTACTGTTTTCCTACCGTTCAAATGTCATTATCGCAAAGAAAAATAAGCGGGAAAATCAATAATGTGTATCTTTCGTTTTGATTTTGTTTTCAATATTTTTTCGTGTCATTGTGAGCATTTTTTCCCCATTTTGTTAAGTCCCGATTCCACGAGCAAAGCAGTGCGCGTACTGCTAGTTAAACTATAACCAGATTTTAAAGGGATATCTGCTTACTATGATATGACAGAGTTTAAAATTTTCTTAGATTTTATTTATGAAAATAAATGCAAAATCAAATTTCATGCATTAGAAAATGCGTTGTTTTAAAGGATTAGGAAAATAAAACTGTATCGAAATTTCTTCATTTTTCATATACAGTATTACTCCGCTTTTACCCTTTCCAAAGGGCCAAAGGAATAACGGGGTAAACCAGGAGAAAGTATAAACAGTGAGAAACCATTTACATTAATTGCCACTTAATCTGAGGGGACCAACAAAAAATGTTGTAAAAGAGGGGAGACATTAAGGCCGGGGACGTAAATGCCGCTTAATACTTGTACAGTTAAACCCCGGTATAAAGAACCCTCGATAATAAAGAACTTTTCAAACGGTTCCAATCGAAATCATGCCAATAATGTATTTTCAAATGCTTGTAACAATTTTCAAAAGCAAGGAATTTGGATATAGTGAACCAAAATTTTCACTTTTCAAGCTTAATTTTTTTGTCCTTAATGAAAAATTAGTATTTATTTTCATTCTTTAGAGGAATAAATGTAAGCACAATTAATTTCACTGTTCAATTTTTTTTAGGAACAAATATTTATTTTAATTTATTATAGCCCATTATTTATTTCAATTTAGTCTAATTAATGTTTTCAGCGCAGAAATGCATTTAAGGCTGATAGGAAATCTTGTTTAGCCAATATTTGAAAAATCGGTTATAGTGAACCCTCGGTTATAACAAACTCTTGGAATGGTCCAATGAGGGTCCGTTATAACGAGGTTTGACTGTATTTATCTTTTAAAATGAAATCTAACTTCTTAAGTGGGAAAAATTAATAAAAGCGGTTTTATTAACAAAATAAGAAATAAAACAACTGTTTAATCAGTTTGTCTATTTTCCACACACACACATACACACACACAAAAAAAAAACGTGTTGAAATCGCTTGCATATGAAAAATCAAGTGAAAAAAAAAAACATGAAGTCCATTCAGGCTCACATAACACACGTCAAGCCACTTTAATTTTCGAATGGACGAGTTTTCTGTTTTGTTTATGTACATTAAAATGCGGTAACTACGCATTTCCGGTGTAATACTAAGGCAATGGAATCTTCAAAGCGGAAGTCCAGGTTTTTAATGTAAAGAAATAACACAGAAAATTTGTCCATAGGAAAGACTGAAGGCGTAGACTCTCATCACAATATAAAACAAAGTCCAGTTATATGGGGGGGGGGGGCTAGATGGCACGTGCAGTGACGTCACTTTAATTGACTTCAATTCGAAATCTATTTCGTCAAGTCGAATTTCTTACGTTTGAGATATCATTTGTTTTAAGAATAAAACAATAAAAAATGTAACGCATCTTCGAGATTGAAAGAAAAATTTCCAGGATTCTCATTTGTGTTGAGTTGCTTGTTATATTAAAGACATTAAATAGGAAGAAAGAACAGTAAAGGAATAAACAGTCAAATGCGCATGCTCATAATAAATTCATAACAGTCTAGATCATTATTTTCTGTCTTAAATATTAGATTAGATTCCTTAATCTAATGGATTATTATTTTTTATTTTGGAAAATACTCACAATCCTGTAAACGCCGTATTAAAACATTCCATGCATAAAGATTACCTTTTTTTAAGTCCTTTATATAATAAATTCTCAGTGTTATAATAAGGAACTCGTAACTTGAAATAAAAAAGAAACGAATTTAAATCTTGCATATAAAATATATACATAACTAACACGATACATTTACTCCATTTTCCTTGCCCCTTTCTTTTCTCCCTCCCACTCCCCACCCCCCCTTTCCATTCACATGCTCGGAGAATAAATATTCTCCAGAGTCGTCTGAGAGGGAAAAAGAAGAAAATTCCAAAAATGTCAACGCGGAAGGGGGAAAAAATAAAATAATAATAAAAAAAAAAACTCCGAGGAATCTGCGGAAGATTTCGTATTCCCCTAAAAATTCTTCCGACTATTTTTTTTTTATTTTTTCCCTCTCCCTTTCCTCCTCTTCTTCTTTCTCCCACCCCCCTTCTTTTGCTTTTATATATATATTTTCTTTTTAGAACGAAAGAAGAAGAGAAAAAGTAATAGAAATAAAATTAAACAAAACATGATGGGAAGGGGAGGGGAAAAAAAAAAAAACCCTAGTTCTTTCATTCAGTGGTGGTGAAGCCTGTTCACCTCGTAGCTGCTGTGGGGGGTCTTTTCAAAAGAACAAGTTGGAGTAGTGAAATTCGACTACTTATTGATACAAAGTAGCGAAAAGTTCACTTTCGCTGCCTTTCGAAGATTAGAATAATGAGGTAGTGAAGTTTTTTATCCGTTTACATAGAAACTACAGAAGTCAAAATGGACTACTCCGAAGTTAACACTTCGTCGATGTAAGGCCCCATGAGAATAATACTATCATATTAAAAAAGAATTAATTCTGATTCCGAATGTTCTATGATGAAAATTAAGAAAACATTTTAAAAATACGTTTTATTAGGATACTAAATAGAAAATATTTTTTTTTAAATCAAACATCTGGAGATCAATTCAAAGTCCCAAAAGCGTAGGTTGCTGATATAAGTGTTCTTAGTAAATTGAAATTTTAATCACGGTTACAAAATATTTTTTACAAATGTTGAGGATTTAAAAAAAATGAAATTACGAAACCATTAGGAAATCAAGTCACAATAAATGTTTTCAGAGTCAGCGTCTCACGCTTTTACGATTGAGCTCCAGATTTTTTTGAAAAAAAAAATGAATTTATCCTTCTTCGTTCACTAATAAAAGTGTTATTTTTAAAAATTATTTTGATTAACAATCACTTTCTACTTTTTCATCTTTAAAATATTTCGTAATTCATTAATATAATTATTTTGAAAACTCGTAATGATTTTTTAAGATTCATTATCAAGTGGTACCTCTCATATGGAATCAAAATTTAATTAAAATCAAGCAATTGATTTATCAATAAGTTCGGAAAATATTAAGATATTGTGTTATATCGGTGATAGGCAACTGCTCAGAATGTCCGAGGTAATACTTTCACGTTTTAATTATCTGATGAGTTCGTTTTCGGCGAAGCATATTCTTTAGTATTCATTCGATGTAACAATTCACGATTCTTCTGTTGGTAAGGGTGTTCGCAAGATGATCAGATGCCCCGATTTGAAGGGCCAATCCCGAATTTTGAGTAACTGAAAAAGTGTCCCGGATTTCAGTTAAATGTGCCGGATTGTCCGAATTTAACTTCTAAGTAAATCAAATCGCTCATATTAAAAAAAAAAACATTACCCACTAGATTTCAGTTTTTAAAGAATAAATAAAATTATTTATTTTAAATTTTAAGCCTTTGCCATAAAGTGACCAGACTTTCCGTATTTGCTGGGACAGTCCTGATTATCGTCTTTTTGTGCCACATAGAATAAGTGTCCCGGATTTGAATTAAATGTCCCGGATTAAGTTTTTCTTATCAATAAATACAGGATGTACGCAAATATAGTGACGAATTTCAAAAATTAATATAAAAAAAACTTAAAAATGTTGGAACTACGAATTCTTTAACGCAGGACTACATTCCTCCCATTGGGGTATCAGGAAGGAATTTGATTCAAACGCCAAAACGCCACAAGAAACGTTGTATGGGAGATCCTCTATATCTTGGTAACTACATATGTTAGAAACATAACTAATGTCTTATTTTAGAGATAAAGGGTAGCAACAGAAGTTAAAATTTGAAAATCGGAAAAGAGTCACGGGAATAAAGTAGTCCTTCGCCTTTAACATCAGCGGCTGTTTGAAAAATACAGCTTCCCATCATTTTTTTTTTTTTTTAAAATGGGGCCCCATCTAAAAAATTTTTTTTTTTTTTTTCAGATAGGTAACATGCCATTTCGGTGTTCTAGGGGGTCGTAAATTACTCGAAATCGAACATTTGTTTAGAGCCATTATCTGAGAAAATATTATAACTGGAACAAAAACGAACGCATGTATTTGTAGGGAGTTTTACGCTCTTTAATTTGATTATTCACATGCAGTGTGAAAACTGAAGAGTTTTCGTGATATTCAAGAAAAACTAAAAAAGAAACCAGAAAACACACCGGCTTCTGCTGATCGGTAGCCATTGGGTACGGAATTTTCTCGTCGTAGCAAATTTAGAACGGCGTAACGCCGCGTTACCTACATGAAAAAACACTTTTTGAGATGCGCTCTTATTTAAAAAAAAACGTAGTTCCAACATTTTTAGTTTTTTAAAAATTATTAATTTTTGAAATGTGTCACTTCATTTGTGCACACCCTGTAGTTGATATTAAAAAGGATGAACTAGATTTAATTTTTCTAAAAGTTAACCTCTGAAGAATTCTCCTACCCAACTTCATTAGACCAAGAATAAGATCACCTTAATATGACCAATGTGGCTGAATCCATGTAACAAAAATAGTAAAGTTATAGCAAAATATAGGTTTATTCAAAAGAATTGCACCAATTACAAACGGCTATAACTTCCTCGTAAACAACGATAGGAAGATAAAATTTTAAACACAATACCACAAGGATGTTTATTGTTTTATTTGCAATTGTCCTATATGGCTGCTCTTGGTCGCACGACCAACATCAACGCGGTAGTCCATTTCACTGCCAGGTGAAGCATTCTCTATGCGTGCCTTCAGCTCGTTCATTTCAAAAGAGGCATTAAGAAAGAGTCATACATATCCAGAGAGACATATCCCATTGAAATGAAGACTCAAGAAATAGTCTCAGATGATTTATATAATCGAATGAATCACATGCTATCAAACGAGCATCAGTGGCTAAAAGCATGTTCCACAGTTTCTGTTCTGAAATGGACTACACCGTGGATGCTGCCCTACGGAGCAAGGGAAGTCACGCAAGCAAACAAAACTTTAATCTTGCTTCTGTCTTGTGTTCAACGTTTTTACTTTCTCGCATACGAAGTATACAAAGAGAAAGTATTGTAATCGTCAAAAAATTCGAACTCGAGATTTTGACGAATCTCTACGTTTTAGTCCTCCCCGAGTCCGAAAAACACAATTTTGGAATTATGTCTGTCTGTGAACACGATAGCTCGAAAACTATTAAAGCTACGGGGATGAAATTTGGTATGTGATCTTCACACATAATTTGTAGGTTTCCATCACATTTTGGACAAAGTCCGTTTAAGGAAGTCTGTCTGTCTGTCTGTCCGCTTTCATGTGAACTTCTATAACTCAAACACTTAAATAGCTAGGTGGATAAAATTTGGTACACATTTCTTTCATCAGAAATGTAAGTCCGTATAAAATTTTGGGCCAAATCCACCAAAGAGTTGACTGTCGGTTGGACTGTATAATCGCTTACTGGTAAAAATTATATCTCCTAAACCCTTTGGCTTAGATAAATAAAAAATAGTATGATGGTTGCTAACATTAATTATAGATCTGTGCCCAAATTTCGTTTCAATCGGTTAAAAAAGAGGCGTTCAAATTGCATATTCAATTATTTTACTTGCGTATTGGGAGCAAAATCTCAAGCTATTCAGCGACAGCGAACGAGGTCATTTTCTTCCGTTTTCTTTTCGCTCGCGCACGCCCTCGCATTAGCGGAGCTTGCTAGAGTGTGATAGAAAATAAATATTACTGAGTTTTAATATATACACACCTCTTTGAATTTGATTTTTCACCTAAATATTTTTCAATCACTATAATCTGCAATGAAAAGCCTTCTGATAGTCATTGCATTCTGGGTCACAGTAGGTTCGAATTTTTTATCCACTCAGGGGGAGGGAAAATGTCAAATTTTTGGGAAGTATACGAGAAAGTTTAGGGGAGGCCACTCCCGCTGGTTTCTTCTCATCATTGCTTATAAGAAAGTTATAGCCATTTGTAACCGGTGCAATTGTTTCGATAACCCTGTATATTTATTATATATTTTTCTCTTCCTGGTTTTTTTAAGCTTTGAATAGTTAACTATTTTGTTGTTTCTGTATATGCATTATGAACCGGAATGATTATCAGAGAATCTGGTTTCTTCAGATATTCATTTCCTTGTTCGGAAACAACCGACTGTATCTCCCTTCTCACTTTCTTATTTACACTCGATAACTACTGCACGCCACCGTCTGATGATAATTAGAGCGACGCAATCGGTCAGTCTCCTCGTTATCTGCGTTTGACGAAGGTTTATCGGCTCCATCCGCAAAACAAACACTCCGCTTTTAATCAGTAACACAGTCGGCACTTATCGAGAGCCGAATGTTTGCCGACACTGGATTGCTGAGGAAACGGCTGATTACGAGGCATGTAAATATGCCTCTGCCGTTGTTTGAGAAGGGCTTGCGATCCTTGTGCCTTTTTGGATTAGGTGCGAGACCGGTCGAGTTTAATGAGGGGTTTCGCTTGACTCCTTGCTTCTAATTCAAGAAGGGGAACGTTTTCTAGAGGTTTTCGATCATTAAAGGCTCTTAACAAAAATAGGATGAAATTAATTAAAAATCACTTCTGAAGAAATGGGAAAATAACCACTTTATCGCAAAATGCCCAGTGTTGCATACATTCCTCGCGGAAACAATGATTCAATCAAAATTTTCGCTATTTTTTGACAAGAATTAAATTGAGATCCTATAATGCATTATGCTGTTTTTTCTACGGTAGTCAGTAATTCAGCAGTTATCAGACCAGAGAATTTAACTTAATACCACAGTATACCCCCGAACTTGGAGCCGAAAGTCTCCCTGTCGGTTGGGTAGGTATAAGTGAACCTTTATTCAAAGAATGGCTAAAAAATAAATTAATTAATTAAAAACTTATCTAATTAAATATAAAAGCAAAACATTGGTTTACAAAAACAATTGGAACTGATGCGGTCTTTGTAAATTTGAGGCCGTTGATGACTTTATAGACAGTGGTGATTCATGATGTAAATATTTAGTTTAAGAATTATAGAAAAAGCTAATATTTTTAACAATTATGATTAAACAAATACGACCTCTAACTAATGATTAATGGCAACATACTACAAGGGTGTACCAAGCAAGACCAGAGGACTGCCGGAATAATAAAAGCCCGGATTGGTAGAGGTTTGCAAAAAAAAAAAAAAAAAAAACATTTCAAACAGCAAAACTTATGTTTATTGCACAAAATATTGAAAAACATACAAAATTATCCATAAAATTATATTGCATATAATAAATATTACAGAATACAATTCAAGACCTGAGCAGCAGCCTATTGTTTACGTCACCTCAAGTACTGACATCAGCATGCAGTAATTTGTTTTCCCTGTCACTCGTCCATCTGAAAACGCCGGACTACCGGAGAGGCCGGATTGGGGAAGTGATGGATTATAGAGACCACTGGAATTTTTTTTTTTTACTTTCTCAGATAAGAAATTATTGCAATAATCAAAAAGTTAACCTCGAGATTTTGACAACGTGGTCTGCGTCTCCGTGAGCCCGATAACTTAAGAATACAATGAGCTAGACCGATGAAAATTGGTATGGGGTCTTTACACCAAATTATAAATTTCCATCAAGTTTTGGACGAAGTCTGTCTACGGGGGTTTGTCTGTCTCTCCGTCCGTGTGCGTATAAACACGATGCTACGAGCTATATAAATAAAATTTCTCACATGGTTTTATTACTGGAATTTAGATCTTACAAATATTGGACCATATCCATCAACAGGTTGATTGTCTGTCGATCTGTCTTTTCATGCGAATGTGATAACTCAAAAACACAACAAGTTAGGTTGAAGAATTGTGTAATCCTATCACCAAAATTGTAGATTTGTGTCTAATTTTGGATTAAATCTTTGAAAGGATAGGCAGCCTGTTTGTTTGTCTACCCATGAGTTTGTGAACCCAATGTCGACAACACAACAAAGAAAATCAATGAAATTCGGCATGTGGTCTTGATACCAAAATTTTGGATCTGTATCAAATTTTGGAACCAATCGGCCGATAGAAAAAGGTTTAAAATGTAGACTCGATGTATAAAAAGTCGAGGGGAGAATAATCTCGCTGCTTTATATCTTAATGAAAATTGTATATTTAATTATTTATTATATTATTTCAAATTTTTCTTATTAATAAAAAATCACGACTTTCGGATACTTCTGAAATTATGACGAAAGCCACGTTTGGCGCTTTAGTCTTAAAAGGTTGCTGATCTCTAATGTAGTTCATTAACATTCTCTAAAGTATAGCAGCAAATTTATCACTGGTATGTCTATAAAACTGCCATGCTGAAAAGAGAAATGGTTAATCCTGGTATTTCAGTGAGCACGTATCAACATCCAAAAGACATTATCTGCTAGTTTCCTCATGAAACTAACTGTACCGATCTCGCGGATACAGCTGCTTATAGGGTGTCGGGGTGCCAGGAATAGGCGCTGGCAAAAGCAAGTTGAATCAACACGTCATTACGCACACCTTTTACTCTGTTTCGAAAGTGGAGGAATTGTGCAACAGCGATCAGACAGACATTTTCGCTCATTTTGCGTGAGACATATTCCCCAACTGTACAGGAAGAGGAAAAAATAAAAACATCCACAACCCTGCTGGAAGAAATCTCGTCATTAGTTCTCTTTTTTTCTCCATCCATTTTTTTTTTCTCTCGTGCGCGACGCGATAAATCTGTCTTGCGGAGACGCAAGCTGTCCAGTTGAAATTGCAAGATTGAATGCGAGTTATCTTTATCCGAAAAGTGGCTTTATTTATTTAGTAGCTGGAGCGCTTTTTAGATCTCGCCTTTGAGCTGTTGGGGGAGGGATTATCTCTCGGCCCATCTCGTAAGATGTTGTATGGTGACTGCTTTACGAGCCTGAACTGCATCTATTAGTCGGTGCGTTTCTTTTTTTATGGGAAGAGGCATCATTTAGGGAAGAAGCAGTTCCTTATCTCTCTGTTTTCATTTTATAAAGAAATTAATGTAACGGACTTTGTTTTATTTTCATTTCAGTGGATTGCAAATATTTTGGAAGTTAACAATCCGTCACATTGAGCGCACGGATTGCCATTTACTTCGGGATTCAGTTATTCATTCGAAAAAATTGTATCTGGTCCCCAAGATTTGAAAGTACAGTCGACGCTCGTTATAAGGACCATACATTATAAAGACCGTTCCATTATAACGGACAGTGATAAAATCCTCAACTGTGTTTCCCTATGCACTCTATGTTATTTTACTTCCGGTATAACGACCGTCCAATGTCGTCTAATCCCAATACAACGTCCGAATTCAACGGACACTCTTCCCGGTATTTTCCCAAAAAGAACATGTTTCTAAACGTGTAACTTGAAATGACATTGTTTATTGTATTGCCAAGCTTCGTAGATGTAGAGTCTTCAGTGTTGCAGTTCAACTTTGACAGGGCGGAAAAATTACCACTCACCACAGCGCGGAAATTAGAATAGCCTAGAATTAAAAAAAAATGTTTCAAGTGCTATTGGGACTTTAAAATGTTTTTTTTTTTTTGAAAGGCAAGAAAATACAGAATATTATTTATCATCTTTAAATGAAATGGAAAATTATGTTTTGCAAAAATCACATATGTAGAAAAGACAAGCAACCATTTCTGATTTTTCTTTAGAAAATAAATGTTTTGTAAGTCCACCCTTAATTTTCTACTTTAAAATCTGTTTTAGAAATATATTTTTAATTGATAAAATTTTATTTTTAATACCAATGATAAAAAAAAATAAGTTGAGTATTTATTGGAATCTCTTTAAAAATTGCCTATTTTTACGGACTGCTGAACTTGCATGTGTATATTTTTTTAATTATATCCACTATAGCGATGACTCGTTATAAAGACCTTTTGCTGTGGGACGCTGAGGGTCGTTATAACGAGCGTCGACTGTAATTAGGAAAATGAAGCATTAAGTGATGATAAATGAAAAGAACGTCAAATTAAAATAGATTTGAATTTCGTGAAATGTTTTAGGTTAAGACGATTTTCTTCAATAAAGTGACAGGACGTTGAGGCTAAGAAACAGTCCCGCTTTTTGACTGCTTGTTCAGATTTGAAAACATGCTGGATTTGTCCCGATTTCCAATAAATATTCCGGTTGTCCTGATTTATATTTAATAATAATTTTTAATAATAATATTTAATAATATATTAATTATTTAATTAAAAATTATATATAATATAATTATTATAATTATATATAATTATATATAATATATATAATAATTATAATATTAATTAATATATTAATTTAATATTAATTTATTAAATTAATATATTAATTTAATAATTAATTTAATAATTTAATAATTTAATAATTTTTAATTATTATATTTAATAATAATTTTAATAATTTAATAATAATTTGTTAATAAGCATCTCTTAATAATAATAATTATAAAATAGATTAACAAGATTTTAATTCTAAAAAAATTAATTTCTGAAGATTATTCCTTTTCTTGAGTGAATGGACTCGAAATTGAGAATTGTAAAACTTTATGCATCTATGGAATCCCGGAACGAAATTCCGATAGCTCTATACATATGTCTTTTGAGCGCATGCATAATTATCGTTGTCTAAAATTTCGTAAGAACTTTTAACTGAACTTCAACAACAACAACAACAAAAAAAAAAAAAAAAAACTTTAATAATACGATGGGGACTGAAAACGAGTGAAATGTCTAGAACTGTGCCCATCATAAAAACTAAGTAAGATGCATGCATTATTCATATCACTCAGTTTTATTTAACATGACTTACTTCATGTTTCTGTAATCGATCCTATAATTGATTTTTCACTCACATCCTTATGTGATAGAGTGTTGAAATTTTGTACACATGTGTGATCAAAATGACAATACACTACAGTGAAACTTCGATTAACTGTCACCGTCCGGACCAGGATGTAGATGATTTAAATCAGTGATTTTAAACATGATTTAAATCAATTTATTTAAAAAAAATTATGATTTTTTTACATCCAGTTGTAATAGAACAACTTATGACTGTAATGACCACATCTTCAGGGGTTGAAAGAATGTTTTGAACCTTGGGTTTCTTACACAGTAAAGTAAGAAATCAATTAGGGATGGAAAAGACTGACAAACTGGCATTTCGGTTCAAATCTTTAAATAAATAAATAATATTATTATTATTGCGTATGATTAATATTTCTGTAAAGCTTTATTTCTTATTTCTAAAATTTTTGTTTTAAAATTTGTAAAGTAGGTCATTGTATGGTCCGTCAATTCAATTCTGCTATGCTCCCGAAATTATCCACTTGGGACAAAATACTTTAGAATAGTTGTTTTATTTCGTTATTTGCAGGCCAAACAAAGAAAGATTTTATTTACAGATTTATACTATCAACAACTAGGTATTTACCAGCTCTCTATATAGAGAGTAGTTAAACTTATTTAAAAAATCTGATTTAATTCGTTTTTTTAAAAATCTAATTTTAGTCGAAAAAGTCTGATTTAATTTTTTTAAAAATCAGATTTAAATGAAAAAAATCTGATTTTTTTTATTTTAAAAAAAATCATGAAAAAATCTGATTTAATTCGTTTTTTTTTAAAATCTAATTTTAGTCGAAAAAGTCTGATTTAAATTTTAAAAAAATCAGATTTAAATGAAAAAAATCATGATTTTTTTACACCCTGGTCCGGACCAGGTCTGTGATGGATAACTGAAATCTCTTAATACTTATGCACAGTAACACCATCTCACTGCTGGCTTGGGATGAAAATGAAAATAAAATCCTTTAAAAGTGACTAATACTAAAGTGACCAACTTTTTTACAATGAAAAGGAGGACACGAATACATTGAAGAAAAAAATATCGTAAATAAAAGAAACATTTTATTCATTGCCACATTAGTACAGAATACACTGTAATATGATAAATGCATAATAAAAACATTCATAACATTTTAAATTGTAATTATGCTCGCGTGGCTATTAATTATTATTTAAATGCGTATTTTTCAACTGAATGAATATTTTTTTTGTCAATGTGTCATCTTTTAACAATATATTGGAAATATCTGTACGAGAAATATCCTTCATATTGAACTTTATGGCATGTGCTGTTGCTAGAGTATCAGCCTTCAATCTCGATTTCCCACTAGTCCAAAAATCATTAGCACTTGGAAGAAACCCTTTAAACTTCTGCATTAATTCCAGGGCAGCACGATATGAATTGAACAAGAATTAGTAAATTTTCACATGAAATATCATATGTTCATTTTTGAAATGGCTGAATATTTCCACCCATCTTTTATCAGTTTCAGCGGGTTTATTTTCTCACTGTATTAATTTTTCAGAATTTAAATATATAAGGTGTGCCCAAATGAAAAGGATACCTTAGCTGTATCGGCGTTGTATCAAATCCCAGTGAGTTAATGTGCTAGCCGATAGATGCCGTGATTGTATTCACAGTTGCACCTGTGTAGTTAACGGTTTCGCATCAGTATCCTCATTTCCGGAGAGTTGTTTCCGCAGTTCGTTGCATGATGGATTCCTCCAGATCAGCACAAAGAGCAGCTATCCAATTTCTTCGCGCAGAATGGGAGCGTGCTTCACAAATTTAATCATAGGATGAAAGAAGTGTACGGAGAGCAATATCTCGCACGGTGCGCCAAATTTTAGTAGCACTACAATATGGCGCACCGGGCGAGATATTGCAGTGTTGGGAAAAATATATTCCTTCTCTTCGCAATTTTTTTTTATCTCCGGACGAAGTGGTCCCTTTCCCACTCTGAGTTTTTCTACGAATTTGCGGGGGGTCTTTGACCCCTTTTGCATTTTCCGTTGGAGACTGGGAGAATTTTCTCGAAGGGTAAAGTCCCGGCTGTGATTTTTGACTAATGGTCATTCAGTTTGGGGCCTTCGGAAAAGAAATTTTGGGTTGCTAGGCAGATCGGAGAGAGGAAGTCATGAGGTGAGAAGACAAGGTGGTACGGATTTTTCGACCGGTGGCCTACGGGCTTACCACCGCCGGTGTGGAGAGGCAATGCCATGGCAGGTATCTGTATCTGTGTCGACGAGAAATTATTAATTTTACTGATATTACCGACCAGGATAAAAAAAAATCTGTGGCCCAGAAATTAAGATTATGTCAAGGAGTCAAATAGGGCGAGCGTGACATATTGCAATGCCAATAATATTTTTGTACAGCAGTTGAATTTAATAGATATTAGGGCCACCGATCTGATTCACTCAGGGTGATTTCCCTGAAATAAACTAAAATTTATCCGATTATGATTTTTGAGAATGCAAAGCGATAACGTAAAGGCGGTGCATTACTTAATTGTGATCCCAGTTATTCAGTTAGTAAACAGGGATGCATATGCAAGGAAATTCATAGCTTTGATGATTCAATGCATAGATTTGTGTCAGTGATGGCAAGAATCGCAATTTATCAATCCGTCAAATTAGTCCGAGACAAACAGTGGTTCAGTCCTCAAGTAGGATGAATTATCCTAAATATTTCGTTTTGAAACTTATATTAACGTTAGCTGAAACTGGGTTCTTATTACGAGATTTTATTGCCGGGGAACGCAGAAGTTGTGTCTTGAAAATATATAGGCGGGAGATGTAATTCATGCAAAAATGATCTAGTGTTTTCCTTAGTGTTTTCTGTTTGTGTATATGTACTTACTTGGTATGAATGGTGTGATACTCAGTATGATGGTGAAATGAAATTTTTCTTAATTGTATGTATATGGAAATTCATTTACTTTGTTTATGACATCGAATAAGACATTGAATTTTATTGAAACAATTATGTTACTTTAACCAAGACAAATTTCAAGCGAATGATATTGTTGTTAAAAGTAATTGTCCTTTTTTATTATTATTGATGAATTATTTTGGTGTGATGAATTATTTTCTGCATTAAATGATATGTGGTAACAGGTGTGATGAATTATTTTCTGTGTTGCATGGCATGTGGTAACAAAATGATTTTTATGTGTGTGTGACTGTGCAATAAGCACAAAAACTTCATTGCCATGCATTAGTGATTTTTATTAATTGTTTATTTTTTGTCAAGATGTTTGCGATATGGCGTTTTATCCAGCAAATGGTTGAAATTATGCTGTTTAAATTATGTTACATAAATGTCTTTTATAATTCTCACAATACCATAAAATAAAGATAGCTATTCCAAAGAAAATGCCTAAATGATGTGTCTCTAAAAAATATCTGATTGAAGTGTATCTTGCAAATGTCTGATTGATGTATCTCTTAAAATTGATTGAGGTCACTCGTGCTCACAGAGCTTCCTTAAGGCATGGCCTGGATGAACACTGGGTTATTAATAAAACACAACGCGTAAAATCTATTTTTATTATTATTATTAACATTTATTTGATTTTGGGATAAGTTTGACATTTTTTTAAGATCTAAAAACCTGATATAAATTAAAAATAAATGCAGATTTTCAATACGACAATATTGCGGTGGTGTCAGCGTTATGAGTCGGGACGCGTAAACATCAAGGACTTGCCACGCCCCGGGCAGGCGCAAGTTGTGACCAACAGTGCCACGATTTCGGCTGTGGATGAGCTCATACGGCAGAAGCGGATCACCACACTTGAAATTGGTGTTGAACTGTCGATAAGCAAAGGAACTGTGCATCACATAATCCACAGAAAGCTTGGTTATGGCAAAGTTTGTGCACAGTGGATGTCCAAGCATCTGTCAGAGA
>BGPR01030708.1:3925-18494 GCA_013235015.1 Araneus ventricosus
TATAATACTTAGAGACAAGAAGATATGGACGAGGCGTTATGAAAATTACCCGATGTTGATATGGGCTTCAATGAATGTATAATACTTTGAGACAAGAAGATATGGACGAGGCGTTATGAAAATTACCCAATGTTGATATGGGCTTTAACGAAAGTATAATAATCATAAACGAAAACTGCGAGGTTACCTTCTAGAACTAAATAAACATTACGAATTTGGAAAACCGAAAGGGTTGACTGAGGACTAACTCAAGGCCGAATAGTTTACGGAAAGAATAGTAATGCAAGGTGTTTTTGCTTCATTTGCTTCCAAGGTACGACTTAAGTGCCGGTTTCCTTAGTCGTACAGATGTTACTACTTTAATATTTGTTGGTTTCATCCGAAAGAGTGCATGCATTTTGGACTTTGTTTCCATAAATAGCTGCAATATTCATAGAAGTCGTTATTAAAGCAAAAGTTTGACCTTCATTTAGTAAGACCTGGAATTTACAGGATTTTTCCTTACGGATTACAACTTAAGCAACCTTATCCTATATTAAAGTCCCTTTTGAAGCAGAAAGAGGGCGCTTTTGGGACGGACCTCATGATTTTGAGCAGCGGTCAGATGACCAGAAGACATCTGAGCTGCCACCACCTCTCCAAATTTCCGCACCACACCAGCAGGAGATATTTTGCCACCAAGTACGATTTAACGTGCAATAAGCCTCATACACAGTGGAACCGGGTTTCCAACCTGGAACCCTCAGACCCCGAAGCCGAGATGTTAACACTAGGCCACCCCTCGGAAGGGAATTGGTGCGTCTAGCGGATAAGGGAAGGGAATGTTGGGGCGAATTATTCGTGAAGAAATCTGGAAAGGCAGGAAGGCGTAGGGGATTGGAGTGACTGGTAGAGGGAGGATTTGCTTGGCGTGCAGCGGTCGTGAATGATCGGCCTTAAGTTATAAATTATTCCAAGATTGCACTGTCAAATGCAAACCGTTTCGTGGTCTTTTTAAAGTTTGCAGGATAGATTTTTTCCTTAAAAAACGCCCTTAAATACTAGGCTTAGAATGTTTCCAGCGCAGCGCACACCGGATTAATTGTTTCAAAGCTCGTTTCTTCCACTGTGGAGCATAAATTATTTAGAATTACTGTAAGCAAACCATACAAAACAGGAGATACGGGATTAAATAAATAGCTAGTGCTGCATTTCTGAGTCTGGACCTCATTACAAAACAGGAGATGCAGGATTGGATAAATAGCTGGTGTTGGAGCAACAATTTACATTTCTGAGTGGACCTCATAAATTTACAAAGCCAGGAGATACGGGATTAAATAAATGGCTAGTGCTGGAGCTACAATTGGCATTTCTGAGTCTGGACCTCTTAAACACAAAACAGGAGATACAGGATTGGATAAGAAATAGCTAGTTGGAGCAACAATTTACATTTCTGAGTCTGGACCTCATAGAATTTACAAAACAGGAGGAGATACGGGATTAAATAAATAGCTAGTGCTGGAGCTACAGACATTTCTGAGTCTGAGACCTCATAAATTTACAAAAACAGGATTAAATAAATAGCTAGTGCTGGAGCTACAATTTGGGAGCTACAATTGACATTTCTGAGTCTGGACCTCATAAATTTACAAAACAGGAGATATGGGATTAAATAAATAGCTAGTGTTGGAGCTACAATTGACATTTCTGAGTCTGGACTTCATAAATTTTAACTGTGGTTAGATGACGTCTGAGCAGACTTGGTCTTCCAACTAGGGATAGGAAAACCTACCAGAATTTTTGTTTCGGTTAACCGGTTTTTTCGGTTATTTTTTTGTCCCTGTTTTAACCGGTCCTTTTATAAAATCCAATAACCGGGTCAAAAAACCGGATCGGAAGATAGGCTCGATTAGACTTAAATTTACCAAGTCAAGAATCTTTGAATTTCATGATCTTAGGCCGATCACCGACAAAATTCAAATTCAAAAATACTTTACATGTTATAATTTACATTTATTCCTTTGGTCCCTATTATACCAAATTGTAAAATCTAATAAAGAGCAAAATGCAATATATTTTTATTTTATTGTTTAAATTTGTTTTAAGGCCCCGCTTTTGCTCGGCCCGCCCTGATCTAAGACAATGCTATTGACATTTGTCACAATTCTAATTAGACATAATTGTCACGAATTGTGAAGACTTTTGAATGTCAATAATGGGCCAAGGTTCTGAGATGGAGCATTCCAAACACACCAAAAATGGTACGCCTTAGAGTTGGTGGATATATAGGGTGTTTCAAATTTCAAAAATACTTTGCATGTTATAATTTACCTTCAGTCCTTTGGTCCCTATTATACCAAATTGTAAAATCTAATAAAGATCAGGATGCAATATATTCTTATTTTATTGTTTCAAATTTGTCTAAAAGGCTCGCTTTAGCTCGGTCCGCCCTGATCTAAGACAATGTTATTGACATTTGTCACAATTCTATTTAGACGTAAATGTCACGAATTGTTAAAAGACTTTGGAATGTCATCAATGGACGATGGTCCTGAGATGGAGCTTTCCAAACACACCAAAAATGATACACCTTAGAGTTGGCGAATATATAGGGTGTTTCAAATTTTTAGATTATTTGATGTAAATTTAAACAAACCATGACTGAAGAATGTTCCCGAAAGAATGTTCAGAATATTCTTGTGAAAATTGTCCTGTGGGCAGGTGTTCGGTAAAGCATCCCAACAGGGAGGATAATGGAGAATTTTGCTTTATTCTCGGATATTTCGGAAAACACGAAGCACAGGTAACCAGAAAAACCGCACTTGAATAAATTAGTAACACAAACAGACAACAAATCACTAATAATAACAG
Source organism: Araneus ventricosus (assembly GCA_013235015.1). Classification (NCBI taxonomy): domain Eukaryota; kingdom Metazoa; phylum Arthropoda; class Arachnida; order Araneae; family Araneidae; genus Araneus; species Araneus ventricosus. The sequence goes on from BGPR01030708.1 coordinate 6,776, forward strand.
TAACAGCACTTTCAATAGAACTCAGCTCATCAGCTTAACAGCTCGCATTCCAAATAGATTCATTTTTCGTTTGAGTAGCTCAGTATTTATACACTTTTCCGACAGGATATAGGTTGCATAGAATTATCTTGAAGATTCTCCACAACTACTAGACATATGACACTAATTCCCGCATATTCGAGAATCTTCATTTTGTCGCCAAGGTCGGGGGTCGTTGGCTTCCGTCTAATACGAATCCATGCAAATATCTCTTTCTAATCTTAAGGCTATCATGGTAGGGAAGCGGCATTACAGTTTCGTAACAATTTCTAGAATATATTCCAATGGAACCGCTCTGAAGTACACATTCCCAACAACAAATTTATCACATATTTGTGATAAATTTGGTAAATCTTTGTCCATTGATACCCAATAGACAGAGAGAAACACAAACATAAATTCACTTAATTAGTAAATTAGAATTCTGTTGTTTAATACTGGATATTTGATACTTTTGTGTCTGAAACTGCATGAATAATATCTAAAAGAAGAATTTAGCGTTTTCTGTCTGATTTAGGATATACGAGTATATTAAGAACCCATTTTCAACAGAAAATCACATTTCCTTTGATGTACATCAGAAAGCCTATGCTTCAAGTTCCCAAACTCAATTTTATTTTACTTCTGCTAAAATCAGAAGTGAACTTATATACATTTTAATAGAAATTAACAGCTGAAAATGCAATACCGATTAATTTTATAAGAAAGCATTTCATCGTTGTTTTTATTCAAGAGGTTTAATATTTAAAGTTTTTCTTGTATTTCGTACGTTTGCTATAGACCAGATATAATTTTAGAATATTTTCAACATGACTTCCTTTGTTCCTCATTTCATATCCGTTTCTAAAACCTATAATACCGTCACTTAACAAGCAACACCACCTATCTCAATTTTTTGAAATTTCAAAGAGGAAGGAAATACTCAATTTGTCGCAACCAATAACAAATATTTTTGGAATTTTTTTCACGCCTAGTGGCAACTTTTGGTCTTATGTTCATATCAGATCTGAAAAAAAAGCCAGATATATCCGTTATTGGTTGAGAAAAATTGAGTATTTCCTACCTCTTTGAAATTTCAAAAAATTGAGATAGGTGGTGTTGCTCTTTAAACGATTATACAATATAGTAAAGTAAATTAACATATAATCAGCCATTGTGATGTCAGAAAATAGTCTACGAATTATTACCTTTCCATGGTATACTGCCAATCTCATTTAACATGTTTCGTAATAGTGGCTTCGAAATTTCCTGTTGATGTGTCGTTTAATTCATGACTCCGATGTCATTCTCGTCATCTGACCATGGTTCAAAATTATGCAGTCCATCCCCAAATAGTTCTCGTGCTGCTTCAAACCAGGACGTTAACGTAACTAAATTTATACTGGCTTCAAATTTTGTGCCCAGCCCTTGAAATAGGCACAGAATCTTTTTACGTGCCATCAAAATAAAAAACAAAGGTTGGAATAATTTATCATTGAAGGATGATTCTGGTTTCGAAGCTATTAGAGACGTCACTTTTCCCGTTGTTAACGTGGGGAAAAAGTGACGTCTCCCAACCCAACCGGGGGTACCAGAATAGACCCGTAAGTTGGATAAAATAGTGAAAAGAATTCCCTGTATCTGGAGATTTTAAACAAACCTTATAAACGTGTCGCGTTTCTTTCTGAAAGAATTAAAGTATTACTTGGTAAGGAAATCTAAAGATATTGGTATTCAACAAATCGAGTTTTCAAAATGTATTTGAAGATTTACTTGCTTAGATCAATGGGTCAATCGTAATTTCGTTTCACAATTTGTCACGATCTCGGCCAAGAATCCCTAGATAGCAAAGAAATATTGTCTAAAAGGTTTTGGAAACCTTGTCGTCGGCAAGGATAAAGGGTTGTCACAAAGGTTTCCATGACAAGGGTTGAACCTCTCGGCAAGGTAGAGGAAGGGTTAGCTCGTCAACAAGAATCAAGGTTTTCAGTAAGATTTCCCCAAGCTTTTATTTATTACAAGCTTGTTTCAAGCCTTTCAAAATGTTGAAAGAGCCCTACTTCGGCGGACACAATAGAACCTCCTTCCCCCTTCAAAGTCGTACTCCTACAGAGGGGTCCAACCCCCTCTTTTCTCCCCTCTTCAAAGCCGTGCTTCTACAGAGGGGTCTAACCCCCTTTTTTATCACCCTTCTTCTGACGCCATCTTAGTCCAATTTAGAGTTATCTGGAATGTCAATTAGTTAGATCAATTAGGAATCTTAATTAATCAAAGCTTAATTATTAATTTGATTAATCTAACTTTTAATTGAGCTTACGTTGTAGATTGTGACAAAACGTGAAATTTCTCCGAACAGCGGATCGAACCCTCGTTCATAATGTTGGAAGGCAAGCGCATTAACCTTTATACCGGACGGGGCTAAACACCACGGCACAGGTGGTTCATGACAAGCTTTCCTACGTCAATTTTGCGGAAATAGTTTCCGAAACGTTTTGCGCGGAAATGCTTTCGCGGACAGCCTATAGAAAGCGAAATACATCTGTACATTAAGAAAATGTTGAAATTTTAGAGAAATAGGGGATTGTAAAACATCACTAGCACAACCTCCCATCACTTGATCAGGTATTGTGTTGAAATGTGTATTTTCGAACTTGAAATGCTGTAAGTTTGACCAAAATACTATTAATGCCTAGAGATTGACAGGCACTTGGATATCTAATGGGAGGCTCGCTGCTTGGGGACTGAAGAGTCATAGTTTCGAGACACGAATTTACGGATGATCCACCGTGAATTTGTAATTGACACGTTTTAAATCTGCCGAAGATCAAAAGACATCCCACTAGTGTTGTGTGGAGGTTTTAATAGGGAGCTCGTCATCTGACAACGGTTCAAAAAAACATAAGATAGGAGCAGTTCGGGTCCGCGCCGTAGATTTTTCGTGAAAACGTCGGGATAAAATCATAAAGCAAGTATTTCGTATTAATATGTAATTTAATTATCAATTTCTTTGATACAATATTTACACAGAGTAGTATAATGGTTACAGAATAGATAAATCGCAAGCTACCACAGACCCTTTCTACACGCGTTAAACTTGTGATTTATCTATTCTGTAACCATTATACCACTCTCTGTAAATATTGTATCAAAGAAATTGATAATTAAATTACATATTAATACGAAATACTTGCTTTATGATTTTATCCCGACGTTTTCTCGAAATATCTACGGCGCGGACACGAACTGCGCATTTCTTTTGTTTCATTGAGAGTAGTTTTTGATGGCGCCATCTGTTGTCAGTCTATAGAACTACATTTCGCGTATGTGCAGTAAAACATTTACTACAAATGCTCATATTTCTCGGAATATTCAAATTTTTGAATTCAAATTTTAATACGATGTTTCTTTTACGTATTGTCAAGTATTCTGTAGCTTTCGTACAATTCGAAAGAAAACTCCGCATGTTATAATCAAAAAACATGCAGAGTTTGAAATTTTCAATTTAATACCGATTTTTACTTATATTCTGATCAATATTTTTATTGTATCACTTTGGGTCCTAGTAATACTCCTCAAGCTCTTTAAAATGACACCAGAATCAACCTCCTAGCTAAACGCGTTTCCACGCTACACTTATTTATAACCTTACATAAAACTAATTCATAACAATCACGCGCATGCTTCTACACTGGTACGATGACGTCACAGGCAAACTCTTCACGTCACAGGCGACAAACTCTTACAGATGTGATCTATCCGTTGTGGGGTCAACCATTCTTTTCGCATTATTAGTCTCGTAGTTATTAGCGATTCAAATCTGACTTTTTTTTGTCACACAAGAAAGTTCGACCGACTATCACTGTAACGAGCGGAAAGACGTATTCGTGTCAATATCGAGGCCCGTCCCAAAAGAGTCCTTAGAAACTAAAATAGGAGTTAATCTAACTAAATAAGATATTGATAGATAGAACCCTGCTAATACTAGCTTAAATTTAAAGAGATTGAAGATCAGCACTGGAGTAAAGAGTTCACATGATGGCTTTAAACTGAATGTTTTCGAATATATTTTAAATTGATTTCTGTCAACTCATGTCTGTCATTTATGACAGCGAAGTAGCATCCTCATGCTGTCTAAACAAATATTCTTATTAAGCTATTACAACAGCGGTTAAAGCAGTCACTTTTATTATTATCGGACGAAAACAAGTACAGAAAATCCTTCGAAATCGAGTCATGTCCACGGATTTTTAGTTTAGTTATATTTGCGCCCCGTTTTGAAGCGACGCGAGGACTATTTGGGGACAACATCGTGATTTTGAACCGTGGTAAGATGACAAGGACGACATCTGACATGGCAAGGCCCCAAATTTCTGCGCCACACTGTTAGAATCTTGGATTCAGGGATCGGAGAATTGCAAAGATCCGTCCTGGTGGGCGTAACATTTATTATCATGGAGAATAGGGTGCTAGCTGAGGTGTAATCCAAGCTAGACACTTGACTACAGTTCAGGAAGACGAAGTTTATTTGGGTCTCGCATAGGTTCAAAATGGTACGCAAATAACTGAATTGTGATGAGAGTGGGCGATGAGGCCGGCTCTCATGTCTAGTCCTCAATTCGAGAATAATTTCTCAATTTTTTTTCCTCAATTGGAGACAAAGCGGCTTTCCAGTAAGCATACGTCTCGAACATACCTTTCTACTAAACCGAAATCCTAATTACTGCTTTTTATTTCTGTAAAGCTGCACTTCTGAGGCTTTTTTATGAGATAGATGATATTATTCAAATAAAATTGATTTGTTTGAACATGAAATCTCCTATACGAAGAATATAACAAAAACGGCTCGTAATTTTGAACCGCGCCTCTTTCTCTAAATTCTCTTGTCTCACGAAAAGTGAGAACGTTTGCTTCTCGAAGTGAGATTTGGCGTGCGCCAGGAAATATTTTGGTTCAACAAATCCTCTGAACACAAATCGAGATTCCTTCGTGCTTTTCAGACTGTCTGTCGTTAGTGGGCGATAAGAGAAACTTTTAAGTGTTACTAATCCTTACAGTCCATCTTATCATCTGATTACGATTGAAAATGGACAAGATCTGCAGGGGTTAGAAAGTGCGGGAGGAAATAGTTTTGGTCGTCTTTCTTCTTCCTGTAAAGAATTTCAGGACTTCGAATTAAGAAAAAAATGACGGAAGGCTGTCTTTTTCTAACAATCGCTGATCTTAAAGGAGTAGGACTACTTTACTCGCGTGGCTCTTTTCCGATTTTCAAATTTTTTTGTAACTTCTGTTGTTACCCTTTATCTCTAAAATAAGACATTAGTTATGTTTTTAACATATGTAGTTACCGAGATATAGAGAATCGCGTCACCAATTCATGCGTATTTTTGCCCATCTTTGCGACTCAGTAGTAGCTGAACTACAGTTCCTATTTTTAAATTTTTTTTGTAACTCCTGTTGTTACCCTTTATCTCTAAAATAAGACACGGTTATGTTTTTAACATATGTAGTTACCGAGATATAGAAGATCTCCCATACGACGTTTTCTGTGGCGTTCTGGCGTGTGGATCAAATTCCTTCCTGAGAAGCCAATGGGAGGAACGTAGTCCTACGTTAAAAGCAGAGGAAGTGTTCTCACCTGGACTTTTCTTTGTTTACTAACACAATACAGCGCATTTTTCTGTTTTATAATATAATATTCTAAAAGAGACAGAATATGGATTTCGAACGTTTTCCTTTCTCGCGATTAGATCCAAAATTTGATACAGATCTACAATTTCGATTACAAGACTACGTATCAGATTTCATATATATAAGGCAGAGGCTCCCAACCTGTGGTACGCGTACCCCTGGGGGTACTCGAAGGATCATTTTGGGGTTGGCGAAATCGAAGTTGTTAATGGCGGTAACAAGAAAAAATGGGATTGAAAGAATTAGAGAATTTTGTTTCTCCAAGTGAATACTTTCTATTTAATAACTATACCACTTGAATAAGGAATTATTTCGAAGTGTGTAATTTTTATCTAAGTTAAAACGATATGATTGCAAAACTGGTTTTATTCGCTTTGGTGTTGAACTAATACTATTGTAAAAATGGAATAAAAGGTAAAATCAAAAATAAGTTCTGGAAATATTACTAATTCGAGTCGTTTCACTTTTGATCTTCCAGCGGGCGCGTGTTTGCCAGAGCTACTTGAATTGTGCATCGTATTACATATTTATATCGCTATTTTATATATTTAAGCGCAATTTTACATATAAAATCTTTGTTTTCTATTAGGCTAATAAATACAGATAACATAAATAAAAGTTGCATTTATTTTTGTAAAATAACACGATATATATGCGATATTTTAATTTTTTAACTTTCTTAATTCTTAAATCACTTTTAACGACGCCTAATTTTAATTACTTCTACTTCTATCCTAATAAGCGCACTACAACTTTCTTTTCGAGTCACGAGTCGTTCCGGGAAAATTCCCTTCTCTGGGTTCTTAAGCTTTCTATGCATTCCTATCTGTCCCTTTTTGACTCCAACTTGTAAGCGAATAACAGCGTCGCGCTGCTTCGCGCGTTAACTCTGGGTTATTGGGCATGGAGCTACGTGAAAACTGAATCCTTTTCCCATAAAGAAATACAGTTCACTCCCGATTATCCGGGTTAATCACCGGGAGGGATCGCACGGACAATAGAGAAACACGGATTATCCGTGTTTCTCTATTTTCCTTTTTATTAAAGAAAAAAATCATCAGTACAAAAACTATAAAAAGTACTTACATTTGCATGCTGTATAACATCAAACTCGGAATTTTCCTTTTAACATTTGCTGCTTTAAAAAATCTGTAATGCGCCTTTGCTTCTGCTGTTTGTTCATCTCTTATCGTATATCGACACATATTTTACGAACCGCAGTAATGTCACCGTAATCAAATCCTCTTTGTCCCATATAATCTAACAAAGTTTCCACAGATTGTAGAGCAGCAGAATGAGAAATTGTATTTCCCTCATTTAGTACATCTTTTGCATCAGTGCTAACTGATCCTCCATTATCAAGTTCTTGAAGGATTTCTAATTTTTGTTTAACATTTAAAACGTTTCGTTTTTGTTTCACACCACTCATTTTTAACAGTAAAATATTTCACGCCACTAACTGATGATAAACAAGACGCAAAAACTAAAGGAACACTTTCGAAAGTGAGAGAAGACGAAGAAGTTAAAGAATGACGTGTCAGGGAGAAGCGTGTTCGTACGAAAATGAGTCAGCAAGAAGTGGATGTTTCATTTCAATTCAATTAGTGGTTGAACCTGTAGAGATTTCATGTGGAGGAAGATAAAAGAATCTATTCTTTAGCCTACGCCGTCACGGCTCACTAGTTTCACGCTATGAATCTCTCGATCGAACATCAACATCGATTTTGCATGCATGATAAGCGGGAAAATGTTTCTCTTTAATTTTTTTTAGTGAGTCCCGAATGAGCACGGATAATAGAGAGTATACTGTATCTTCAATGACTGAATAAAAGAAGATTGACTCAACTAACGTCTTTTCCTTGACTCAGATATTCGACATTTCACCTTTAATCTAGATGTTACATATATATGTAATACGATGCATGATATGTCGTAAAACTTCCGTAAGCGCGCCCGCTGGAAAGTTAAGCTAGCCTTAACATTGACAAAAACTTCTTTATACAGACGGATGGTTGTGGGTGGGGGGGTCTGAAACGCGGAGATTCGTCAAAATCTCGAGTTGGAATTTTTTGACGATTACAATACTTTCTCTTTGTATACTTCGTATACGAGAAAGTAAAAAGTTTGGGAACACCTGATATAAGGTGACCAACAGTTCTCCCTTTGTAAGTTCTGTCCTTTCTCGAAAAGAGTACAATAAATGATGTTACAAATGCTTTTATCATGCATTTATTATATTATTGCATTCGGTATTACAGTTGCAATGAATTCAATGTTTCTTTGAATTATGATATTTTTAGCTTAAATTTCTTTATGTCGTCCTTTTGTTGAAGGTTAAAATTTGGTCCTTTAATTTATACTGGGTGTCCACACTTATCGTGGTCCAATAGCTGATTTCTAAACCGTTAGAGATAGACATATAGTTCCCATTAGAAAAATGCTTTAAATAAACGGAAGAATTATATTTTACGTTTTTTGAGTCACTAATTATATTTCTGAAAAGTTACGAATTCTAACTTTTTATACCTTCTCCTTGTCCTATCAGTAAAATATTCTTGACACTCTAACATTTCAAACAAAAAAAGTTCAGCTCTTCTGCGACTAAAACTGAGTGAGTTATGGAGTTTGAATTTCATGATTTTTAACCAATCAGCGACCTCGAAGAGCAAGTGCTGCTTGGTGGATCGTCTTGAAGACAGCTATTGAAATGGTGTAAAGTGGTTTAAGTCAGCGATATTCAAAGCTCCATAACTCGGTCAGTTTTAGTCGCAGAAGAGTGGGACTTTCTTTGTTTGAAATGTTAGAGTGTCAAGAATATTTTACTAAATTTGACTGATAGAACAGGGAGAACGTATAAAAAGTTAGATTTCGTAACTTTTTCAGAAATATATTTAGTGACTCAAAAAACATAAACTATAATTCTTCCCTTTATTTAAAGCATTTTTCCAATTGGAATTATATGTCTATATCTAACGGTTTAGAAATCAGCTATTGGACCACGATAAGTGTGGATACCCTGTATAACGACTATACCGAAATAGTTGATTTCAGACAATAAGTTTAGGTATTTTTAGAATCAAAGGCCATTATTTCCTGATGATGTATAACTTCCCATGCCGAAATCTAATTTCAAGCAACAGTTATCCCTTCAATTCTTTAGTTCCCTAATTCAAAAGTTCTACCTTTTATAACTCTTGCTGCTTCACTCCGACAAGGCGAGCACGTGTAATGTTTCCGCCAAGTTTACCAGAATGTGCGCAGGTGTTCGGCAAATTTCTCAGTTACGCTCGTCAGGAAACACGACTTGAAAATATACGACGCGCGTTTTCGCTTTAATATATTTTATAAATTATGATTATGAATGTTGTGACGTCTCCCCTACCTCTTTCCCACGACAGTGAGGACCACACAAGGAAGTCCCCGGAGCAACGTGGAGAGGAAACCTAAGTCATAAAACGGAGTCGCAAAACGGCCCGGTCTTACGCAAGCCCAGAGGGGTCCAGGGAGTGCGGTTCCATTTGAAGCGGCCACACACGTGTAGCCGACAAAAACGTCCAGTCAGAAGTTGACCGCTTCCAATCATCACCTGGGAAGAAGGCACACGACTGCGGTTGGGTGATTTGTCCAGTTGAAGGACGAATCACCGAGAAATAATTCATGAGCCACTCCCCAGGGGCTCTATCACGATTCTACCGACAATTATTCGCACCGAATAGTTCTAGCTCGCGAGTATTCAAATACAGCGAGAAAATAGTCGTGACCTTCAATTTAGATCTATCACCAACGCCGATTGAAACCAACCCTAATAGCACAGAAAAAACGGCCAATATTTTAAGAATAATATTCTGGAATCTCCGTCTAGTTATTCTGCGGCATTCGGCGCGAATGATAATGTGTTTGGCGGAGAAATCGTTAATGGTTGAAATTCTTTCGGTAACCCTTAAACTAAGGGGTAAGCACGAGGGGGTCACGAAACACTCCAGGCCTTCATTTCTCCCAAGGAAGGCGCAAGAGTTGTAGCGTCTCCCAGACTCCTGCTTAACACACAGGTCTATAGAACTGCCATGGGGAGTTTCCCCTCACCAATTATCTTGTACAAGAGGTGGTTGTGAGGTCATAGCACGGCTTGAAACGCTTTCATTCGTTTGATACTTAGAAACATTCGCTTCATGAAAAATGCGAATGTGATTCTAACATTAAAATAAGGAGTTCGTTTCTAGATTATACAAAATAATTTGCTGAAATTAAATGAAAACTGAAGAACTATTTATGATTGCAAAGAATATGAAAAAATAAACAGAATCTACATTTTATAGCTTTTAGCAATTAAAGAAAACAAAGCAATTGAATTATCTGTAGAAGCAATGAACCGTTTTAATTTTACTGCAATGAAATGTATTGTTAAAATTGTTAGATCTAGATGTTTGCAACTTGTTTATTTCTAGCGATTTTCGACGAAATTCGCCGGTGAAAAAACAGTCTTTCTGTCCGTCTGTGTACGCGCATGAAAACACGATAATTCAAAAAGCTCAACAGAAAGATAAATAAAATTTGGCAAATTGTTTTGTTGGTGTACACTCGTCGAAAAAAGTATAAAGTCGCAAAAACACATGACAAAAAAACTAGAAATTTATATTATATTTTTATGAAATGTAATGATACCACAGCGGAATAATGAAATCACAGCGGAAATAAATTTAAGTTTAATTACTTATTGTGATTTTATAAGCAATTAGTTAAACATCTATACAGTTAGATTTGGGAAAATGTATACAGTCGATATGATTTATTCTTTAGTAAGTGATATTTGAACCTCATTTTTCTTTTACTTGTATTACTGGTCGATTCATAGAACCAGAAAGAACTTGAGAGATATCCGGGTCAATTTTATTACAAAAATTTTTATTGTGGTTTTAAGAAAAAATTTGCTTCTCTCCTGTCGCCCATTCTTGTAAACATATCTAACCAGAATTCCCGAAAGTTTTCCCATTGGATTCAGGTCGGAACTCCGATATAGCCATTGAAGAGTTTTTACCAGGATTTTGTAGGATACCGCTTTCATCTAGGATTTTTCTGAATAATGAATTATGCACAGATACTTTGCCTTGTTGAAATGTTCAATCTCCTGATGTTATCAGAAGATATATCAGGAACAAATTATCTGCCAGCATATCCTGATATAACGATGAATTCATTTTGACAAATTCAATTTCAGTTTCACCACTGACGGCAAATGCGGCCCATACTATAACAGATCTGAATTGGTGTTTTGAAAAAAAAAAAAGTATGATTCTGTATGCAGATAATACCAGTAAAACTGAAATCGATCCAAATCATTTAGATAAAAAAAATTTCCTTCCAAAAACTTCACATCATTCCGGTTCAGGGCCGGCCTTAGGAAATGCGGTGCCCAATTGGAAATAATTTTGGAAAACTTCGATATACTCAAGTTTTAAGAAAGTATACATAATGAATACATAAACAATATGAAATTGTAATAAATAAATTAATAATATTTATTATTAAAAAATTTAATAATTTTAATAAACTTACTTAATACTTAAAAATTAGTTTTAAAAAATTCAAGAAGGGAGAAAATTTTTGTTTTTTTATGGGATACATTGTAAAACAGATAAGTAACTCGAGTGAATTAAAGACCTTAAAAAGTTATTTATTCATGATCACTAAGGACACTAAGTATAGTTCCCAAACATTTTTATCAAGGAATAGATTGTTATTCATGTCAGCAATTTAATACTATGACAGTTCATAAAATTCGCAAGACAGTTTACAATTTAATTGTATTATATACATATTTTAAGGTTAGGTTGTATTAATGTCCCATTGTGAAGCAACACGAGGGCTATTTAGGGACGGACCTCGTAATTTTGAACCGCGGTCAGATGACGAGGACGATGCCTGAGCTGACACCCCCCACACTCCAAGCTTCCGCGCCAAACCAACGGGAAAACGTTTGGCCACTACGTATGATTTAGCGTGCAGCAGACCCTAT
>BGPR01030710.1:0-18493 GCA_013235015.1 Araneus ventricosus
GAAGTATGCTTCGTTTCAGTTACGTATTACTATCGCAGACAAATATGTTAAGTTAACCACTTTCCGTCCATGTATGATATATTTGGGTAGATTCTCCAGTTTTCCATGATTATTTGGTGGGGTGATCTACATTAAAACACCTACATTGTGAATTCGATTTTTTTAGACAAAGGTATCTTTGTAAGGTTCACAAACACTCAAGTAAATTTATAAGTCAGTGTCAACTTCATATGTTTGAGATTTCCATGAGCTCAAATCCTGTTAAGACCTAACTATCATCATACACTTTACAATCAATTGCCTTCAGCAATCATTCCTTCGGGCATCTGCTTCAGCTGGCCTGCCTCAAATTATATGACATTCCAGTTTTCATCAACTCTACTCAAGAATAGGCTCTCAGAATTAGCACAGCCGACAAATAAAATCACAGAATTCCAATGTTTTCCACTTTTGCATTAGCTCCCACCAATTATTCCAATCTCACTGAATTGGCCCGTAACATCTCATATACAGGTGGAGATGTAAAATTTCCCTAAATTCAGTAAGTACCATCAAGAAAGGAAACAAAACACAAGCAGATGAGCCTTCTCACAACTCAAGTTACCCAAGTTTGATATTTGGCCACAGACATTAATGTAATATTCAGCATATTTCCCATTAGGATAAATCCTCTCCTATCTATTGCTTGCCAAGCCTCCCCATCAGAAGTAGAAACAGTTTTTGCAAGTTTATTTTTTTATTTTCATAAGTAACAGAACAAGGTGCTTATCTAACGGTTCTTCAAACATGCATGCTTAATTGAGCCAATCAAATGATGAACACAATGATCTACAAAGATACATGTTGTGGTACTCAATTCCAATGTTCACAGCATCAGGATCCTGGAAATAAAATTTTATGACCAGAAGAGTGTTCAATACTAGATTCACAGAAACCTTTAGGATAAGTCAAATTGACTTCATCATCAACATACATTAATTTAGGTTCCAACCATTGTTACGCACAATTTTTTTGCAGTATGATTTGTTGACTGGATGGGGCATACAGACAGACATTGGCTTCCATGCGTGTCTGATCCTGCAACTGTAATTTTCAAGTCCTCCCACACACACTCAAGGCCAAACTCAGTGAGTGTTAGATGAGTTACTTTTAATAATATAAGGAGTTTCTTGTCTAAGAGGACTCAAATCTATCTCAACACCATCGTTTGAGCAGTAAACTGACATGTTTTATATCACCTTCAGAGAACTTTCAGGACTGGGCATATTCACATATCCCATTCAACTTCATAGTAGTAGTTGAAGTTGTGATATTATGAGCTTTTGAGTGGCTGGCTTCTGACCTCTGTCTGGACATTTAAAATAACACAGTAGTCTTTTGGCCAGACTACATCCATGAGGAATGAGATAGGCCTTGTATGAGTCAATATCAAACCCTCCTGAAGACTATGTGTAATCCATCTTAGGGAGAGCGCAAAGGATAATTTTCCTCCTATAATTCTAACAGATGAATTAGCAGGACAGCCACCAGGGTATCCAGTTATGAGGCAGTATGTCAGACACTATTGATTACAAATTCCACAGCAGGATTAGAGATTCGACAAAACCTTATCTGGTTTGATGAGGAATGGACAGATCCGTTTTTTTCACCTTCTCATCAAAAAGGGCAATAGCAAGGAACTTGGTGAGTTTTGGTTTTAACAGCTGTAGCAGATGTCTTCCAGTGAAGTACATATTATACTGACTTATGCTAAAACCAATTCTAAAGACTCTAGTTTGGACCACGAGGCAATTTGAGCATTGCTAGCCCGCTAGATTGTTTTAGGTTCCACATGAATTTAGTATGCACAAAACCATAGGTAAAACTGTTTCTATTTAAACGCTTAATAGCATAGTTCTTAGAGTCATCAAGAGCATCACCGAAGCTAGTGGTTTGGTCACTTGAAAAGAAACATACAGAACTATTTGTACATCCTCCTTCAGATGAATTGGTAGGATAATTCAAAGCACGACATACACTTATATTATAATGTGATGAAGTCCCATTGATATTTGGGCCTGCAACCATCCATCCTCCAGGCCTAAGAAAAAAAAAATATCAAATGTAAAAAACATGGTTCAGTTAAATGAAATGTAGTACTACAATTTTAAGAAAAATTTCACATAAATGTGTGAAAGCCTAATTAAGTCCTAAGAATTCAATGCCGACTACAAATGAACAACAAACAACATTTCCAAAAATGAGATATAAAAATAGTTATCAAAATTACCATGATTACATAAACATAATAGTAGGTCTGTGATTGGCTTAGTATGATGATCCGGAAAATGCATTTTTATGTATGTAGAAAAATATAAGTAATTTGTTTTATGTATATTCAGGGAAATATATATATATATTATTTTCTTATTGCAGATTATTAAGTTTCATTCTGAAAGGTAACAAGTAGAATCAATAAGTATAGATTCATCAATCATTTTATTCATTGTTAAATTTTGTTTAATGCCATTCAGCATCACTGAAATAACATGCTTTTCTATGCACTTTTGCTCAAGAGAGCTAAGCAGAAAAAGTAGCACAATTTCAGAACCATTATTCAGCAAAATTAAAGAATCATTAATTCAGAAAAATTAAAGACTGTTACATGTGCCAAATCACCATGAAATGTAAAGATATATCTCAGTTTCCATGAAGTGTGCTGGAACAAGAAATAATATTTCTTGAAATTTCTTAAATTATATTCTTAAGAAAAAGCAATGACAAAATTAAAAGGATATTTCTTGATAACTGTATTGCAAAAAGAAATGCAGATGATACAAATACTTGTCCACATAAGCACATCTTAAATCAAGGGTGTTACAAAGAGAAAGAGCACATCATATAACTAACATTGCTTCAAGAAACTCCCATGTTTCATATAAAAGGATTGTTCTGGTCTGAAAAACACTTTCACTTTCCAGATTTCAACCTTGGACAACAGCGCATGTGCAATTTTCCTGAACTTTAGACATTTTTTTTTCATTTTTAACGCATAGCCGATTTAGATGTAATTAACACCTGGTACGATGAAGTACTTCTAGCTTGTGTTGCTTCCGTTTGTCTTTGTGATGTCCGGCAGCATTTATTCTGCTTTGCATTCAATGTTCACTTATTGTTAAATAAATTTCTTAAGAACTAAGCGATGTTTCACTGAACCTAGTATGACCAAACAAGGATATTAAGCATTAATATATAATAGGACCTATATGAACCGAAATATTGCTGCCAGCTTTTAAGCTGCCAAGGTTTAAGTTATAACTAAAACTGCCAAGTAAGTTTTAAGTATACTAAAGCAATAATTATGTCAAAATTACAAATTCACAAAGGTGCTAAAACAGATAATATCTATAAGGTATTCCAATGCATAATGTAGAACAATAAGTCCGGTAACCATCCAGTCTGACAAATCCAAGATAAAAAGTAAAGGTAATAAAGTTCTACTACGTACAGGGATGCCATAATTGGCAAATATTGATATGGGATGTTTTTAGTTTTTAAAGAAATAAAACACGAAAAAAGACATCAAATTGAAAAAAATTGTGTAGTTAACGTTTTATTTTATTCTGAAAAAAAATAAAGTTTAGGAAATCTTATAAAATGAACATGTAGAATAATAAAAAAGATGCAAGGCTAATTCTTTAGAGCTCAGTCATATTTTAAAGTTGCTTTTACTTTTTTAATTTAGGTCATTTTCTTCTTTTGTATAATTATAAAATTGGGTGCAAGTCATTTTAAAATTATAATGACAAATCAAAATTGCTTCAATTGTCTCCACTGACAAACTGTTTCTTTTACCCGGTGTCTCTCATAGAATGGGAGAAAACGGGACAAATATTAATATGGGACCGAGAGTGAAATTCGACGACAGTCCAATATATATACAGGACATATAGCAACCAGGGTTGTTGATTTTTTTGATTTTTTTCAAAAAAATCGATTTATTTGATTTAAATCGGATTTTTTTTATTTAAATCAAGATTTTTTTGATTTTAATGATTTTTTTAATATTATATATATATATATATATTTAACATCTGTATATTAGACAATGAGGTCTACAGTCGTAGAATTATATATATAACATACCAATCATTAAGCTGTACTTTCTTTTTTAAAAAATATATATATATATATATATATTTTTAAAAAATTAATTCAAACATGTAACAACAGTTTAAAAAATATTTGTGAACTAAATATAAAGAATAATATACTTTTGAAATATAAGACAATTTTATTAAGGAAAAAAGGAGCAATATAATAAAAATTACATTTCTGGACTATAAATATATTATTGTGTGTTAGTATATATTTAAAATTTTTAGATATGGCTTTTCTGGTCAAGCAAATTTTGCACAAGTGAGAAGCAGGCTCTCTTTTACATGAACTGCACAAATGACTGAAAATCCTGTTCCCTCTTTTCAAAAATAAGAATTATCCTTCTCTACCCTTTATTGGACAATAGACTAAGGATGTCTTAGGAATGTTGCAATCTTCCAAGAACTAAATAGCATACTCTTCTCCTCTCCCCTTTCAAGTATTTGGATTAGGGTTTATTTTACCTTGACCTTGAGAATAGACTACTTCTTTCTAAGCATAAAAAAGTAAAGAAACCAGTAACTAGGTGACAAGTCACTGAACTTTTCTGAAGTAACTTTTTCTAACCTGGACTCAAAAATGTGTTTCTAAATATAATTTACACATCAACCATTCTATGTGCTTGTTATTTATAATAAATAAAGTTTAATATTTATTTAAGCGAGAATTTTAAGAAATCTGAATTGAAAATAAACATAAAAGTGACTATTTTTCAAAAATTTCTCAAAATTCAGTAAATTACATTAAATGTACGAAACAAACGTCATTAGAACAGAAATAGTTTTCTCTTTCCAATGCTGTATCTATTTTTTTGTACAATTGTCCAAAAACATGCATTGAGAAATTAGATCGAAAAATCACCCCAAACAACACAAAATGCTAAATAAAAAATTTTCTAGATTAAATTTTTTAATTCAGGCCTCGAGGTGCATTGAGTCACCATCAGCTGTGTGTCAAATTTCATGACTATAAGTGTGATAGATTCGTCTGGACATTGCGCACACACAAACATTGCCTTTTATAAGTATAGATCATAGTTTAAATTGTACTATGTAGATGTTTGTATTTCTTTTGGAACATTTATATGTATTACTTATCTTACATTTGAATATTATTCAATATAAAAACTTTGTTGTTCCTAACACTATTTAATTTTCTCCAATATTAAAACGAAACTCACTGCATTTTAGTATGTTCTTGCTTTGTGAACATGATCCTTTCACAATATTTATTTTATTTTATAAAAAAAGAGCATCTCACACTTTGTATTTTATTGTGTTGCTCATTAGAGATTTATTTAAAATGTAATTTGCTTGTGTTCTCAAAAATAAAGATATGGAAAGTACTCTAGTTACACCAATTCAATGAAATATTTTTATGTTCTATATATTCTTTCTTTAAATAAACATTTAAAAATATTTTAACATCACTATTTAAAGATACATGAGCAATTTTATCTCATTAAAGCAGATTAACTTGATATTTAAAATAAAGTGATTTAAATCAGTGATTTTTTTTTAAAAAATCAGTTGATTTAAATCGCGATTTAAATCAGCGATTTTAATCAACTGATTTAAATCACCGCAACCCTGATAGCAACCCTAACTATTTGAAAACACATACTAAATAAATTATGTATAAATATTTAGCAGAAAATCCCACTAACTTAAGGAATCATGCCATCCATCTAACTTAATTATCAGAATTTAAGGATTTCTTTCAAGTAAAAACAGTAGTACTCCCTCAGGATGGACGAATCTGCCATAAGGGTCATTTAGCTTTTTCTCCCTTTTCACAGACATACCCATCAGATGTCGGCATCAAATAACATTTTTATGCTTGGCAGGTTCACCTCTAGTCTTAACATAGGCATACAAAAATATTCTTCCTTCAAAGAAGATTGTTTCCACCGCTGGGAAGTTAAATAACATCCCATCAGACAATAAGACCCAAGAGCATGTTTCCTCACAGGAATGTTACCACCTTCTGCTTATAATTTGCCATCTTTAGATATTCTGTACATATGTTTCCCATATTACCAACAAGGCAGTGAATTACTAAAGATGTAGAAGTGGTAAACTTCTTGCCCAATTGTTGTTACAGTTTTGTTTATTTTGCGAAAGTGGAGAAGTTCATCAAAAACCATTAGCTGATGATTGTCAAAAGGCCTAGACCACAATTATTTGCAAGTTTGAAAACATGAAACAAATCCAAAGAATACCGATTTTCATTTTAATACTATGAGCAAGGATATCATGTTTTAAAAAATGACATTCAGATTTTTATAACCCTATCTTTGATTAAGACTTGCATTTTGCAAAGCCCTGGTTTAAATGTAAGTCTAACAATTATATATCACAAAATCCCAGGTTTCCTATTTGGATCCCTTCAAATATCTCTAAAAAAAAAACTATTATATTCATTAATTATTTGAATCTACCTCCAACAGAAGTGTCTTGTCAAGTTTAGGGTGCGTACTATTTTCTCGCCAATTTTCTTTGGCTCAATTTTATTTGCTATCACCAAACATTGTTTACGATGCGCAGTGAGTTTTTTATAGGTCTCCTGTGCATTCAATGCCTACGGCATCTCAAAACGAGAGATTGAGCATGCAATGCCTTTGGCATTGCAAATGTGTACCGGGCAAAACTTTTAACTTAAAAAAACATCAGCGGCTTCGCTTTCAGCAAAGTGGGCCCCTCGTAGCTTCGCTTTTTCATTGAGAAACGAAACATACAGGGGAAGCACGAACACAGGAAAAACACGACGTCTGAAGACAATAAAACGTAGCAAGGGAACCATTGTTTCCAGAAAAAACATTCCTTGTTCGATATTTGGAAGCCATAATCAGCAACACAGAGAAAGAGAATTAGCAAACTCGCTGAATGAAAATCTTCAGAAGAGAAGTGAACGATTATTGAAAGAAACCATTTGGTAAATGATCAAAAAATTCCAAACGAAGTACTATTCAAATTCATATGCAGACCAATCAAATAGAAGAGAGCAGAGAGTGGACCAATAGAAATGAGGCAAAATTAAGGGCATACACCATAGACTGGTAAACAAATCAATAACGGCGTATGTGCAAACAACGCAGAAGAAATTTTCAACTCGCATCCAAAAAAAAATGTCCTGGCACTCTCTCTCTTGGCAACAAACAATTGGCGAGCTTAAGGGAAACACAGTGAGTACGCACCCTAAACTCCAGGTTAACCAAAAATCATCTACTCTATTAAAATTCGAAGGTAAACAAACGTATGTATGTATGTATGTCCTTCTATCTTCTCACGAACCGCCGAACGGAGAAGCGCGCGGAAAGTACCAAAAGATGGGGAATAATCCAGGGAAGCTGTTTCGGCCATTTATATTCCGAAATTTTAATTAGTGAAAAAGATATTACTTAAAAACTAATTGACAACAATGTTTTTCATTGTTTCGGATACTTTATAACAATACTTTTCATTGTTGTAGCGCAATTCAAAATATATTTTATTGTTGAAGTCGTTTACTTTAAAGAACATTGTTACAACAACAATAAAAAAGTGACGCTGACAGAAATAAAAAATGCATTGTTGGAAGTGTATAATTTTTTTTTTTGTCCCGTGATATTTTGTCACGTGAACAGAATCATTTTAACGAATTTACAGGCGTGTTTTGTTTCTGTAAAGTTATGTGCCGAAAGATATAGATTAGTTATGTTAGTGATTTTAATCAATATTTATTGATTTGATCAAGTTTAAATATTTCTGGTAGCTGCTATTTTAAACTGATATTTAGAAGTTACTATTTTTGGTTTGTTCAATTCTCGCTTTTTCCGATGCCTAAAAGGAAAAGAGGAGTTACACGGAATGATGCCCGTAGACAGCAGGCAATTACGAAACGTGAAAGGAGAGTTGCTGAAACTCACGAAGAAAGAAACGGCCTATTTTCAACTATGGCAAAAAGTGGCCAGGACAGAAGAACAAAGAAATAGTCGATTGTCAGACATGGCACAACGTGGGCAGGAGAGAAGAGCCGAAGAAACAGAAGAACAAAGAAATAGATGATTGGCAGTAATGGGACAACGTAGCCAGCAGAGAGGAGCCGAAGAAACAGAAGAACAAAAAAATAGCCGATTGCTAATAATGGCACAACGTGGCCAGGAGAGAAGAGCCGAAGGAACAGACGAACAAAGAAATAGCCGATTGTCAGCCATGCTACAACATGCAAGAGAACGCTGTCTAAATGTTATTAAAGGACAAAATCACCATCAGATACAAACTTTTTATGCAGCTAGAACTGTTCTGAACTGAAGAACACAACTGTGGAGAAATGGACAATCTCTGTCTGAAATGCGGAGGGTTGTATTTCCGGGATGAAAAGAATACCAGAGGAATTTACACTCATTGTTATCATAATGGAAATATAATTGAGCAGGCTTCAGTTTATCCAGTGGAAATGAAAGGATTTATGGATGGCTCCGATGAATTATCAGTGCATTTCAAAAATAACCTAAGGTCGTACCAGTGCTTCAATGGTTGCACAGATTGTACCGTCTACAGGGAGAGGAGCGTATTGCTTCAGAATTCATGGCCAAATTTATCACAGGACCTGTCGTCTACACCCAGCTGAAGCAGGAGGCGAAAACACTAATACAACACACTTCAACAATATTATAACACACATTAGGCATGTGTCACGTGACCTCGGGTATTATTAGATTTAGCCCGTGCAACGCCAGGCCATACAGCTAGTACCTTTATTACATTTCTTAAGCACTAAATATAAATTTCTTAGTTTATATGATTTACGTGCATCCAAGAAGGCTTTTATTTGGATGTGGCAGGGAGGAAAAGGATATTAACCCCCTGCTGTCTAGGGAATATTTCCTCATTAATATAAACAGAGAAATAATGACCAAAGTAGCAAATTTTAGAAAGTGAGAAAACGACACAACTGAAGCTTTGTGTCATATAAACAAAGTACTTTATCATTACAATGATTAAGAAAGAAAAAAAAGTCAGAACTGAGATGAAACGACAAGTGAATAAGAAACATATAAATGGTGCTTTACTGCAATAGTGTGTGGTAATGGTAGACAAAATGGTAATTAATGATATAATAATTAAACTAAGTTTTCAGATTATATTTACCACTATTTAATTACATATTTAATCTATAAAATTTTAATATAACACGTGAATTTTGATTAAAAAAGGAAAAAAAAAAAAATGCTGAACTCATTTTATATAATTATATATTTATCTAAAATACATATTATATAATCTGAATATCAAATAAAATCTGAATTGACAAAACAATTCACAGCTCAGAGGTATACCTTCAAATCGAGGTACTAAAAAATGTTATATACAAAATTTGTCTTCCATAGCATTTATGTGAATATGCATGCACGAAAAGCACACATAAACTTTCAATTATTTGCATGTACTTTTGCAAATGTATTTCTCACAAAAATATTAATACAACTTCTCAGTATAATGATATGAGAAATTCATAATCAGAAATTCATAATCATTGTAATTTCCTACTATTTCTTAAAATTATATTATTCGTAAACGAATCGCATACAGCCTGACAGGGTTAAGAGCATTGCTTATTAACCTTTTCCTTACAATGCTGTACTAGTAGAATTTATACCTTTACTGGAAGACTGGGACAGTGTTCTCCTCCAGGGCCGTCTCAATAAATCCGAGAGCCCTGGGGTAGAGATATTTGGTGCCCCACCACAACTGTAACTAGGAATATGAGAGCCTATGGCCCAATGAAAGTGCCTACCTAATAAAATAATCAAGAAAAAAATAAAAGTCATCTGTTCTATGATAAATGCCTTAAAATTCTGCAAATTGGTGCCCTTTCAAAATGGGACTCGAATCAGCTTTCCGTAGTTGTCTCTGTATAAATATTTTTTTAAACGATATACATGTTTATGTAACGTTACAAAATTGATGTCTGTCTAGTGTAACTAGACCTCATTTTCTGTTACTTTTAACATATTTAAAATTGCAACTAAATAAATTTTTCAGTTCAAAATTAAAGTAAAATCAGCATATAAATTTTCAGGCACCCCTGGGCCTAGTTAGCCCATTGTATAAGACGGTACTGTCCCCCTTCCCAATTTAACTATCATCCCATCTCTATTCCAATTACTTAGTTGATCACTTTAATCCTGTGTCCTATTCAATCACTCCAAGTGTGATGGGTAGATTGACTTGTAATGTGGGGAAAACATGAATAAGAACTCTAAGGGTAGGTATATATAACCTATCTTATTTCTAACAGCTTAAAGATCAGTTATTGCTGTAAATCAGCTTACTCTTTGAGTCCGATTGTATAGAATTTCATGTAGGATGTAACAAAACAAAATTTTGTAATTATATAGTAGTTCAAACTAATAGTAATTCAGGGTGCGTACTCAAATTTGTAGAAAAAAAGTAAGCACTTTGTAAGCACCTTAAGGAGGAAAGTAAGTACTCTTTTTTTTCTTTCTTTTTTTAACTTAACACGATTTAAGTAATAAAATATACAGGAGAGAAATTCAGTACCTATCCTACTGTCATGACTAGAATATATTCTCATTAACTTGTTACAGGAAAACATTTCTACATGCAGAAAAATCCAAAAATACTTATGCAACAAGATTTTGAGGTACGAAATTAGAATGCTAAATCATTAATTTCAATTACTTTTATACATAGAATACTTCTTGCTCGGAAACTCATAACATCTTAAAAATAACGAGTTTTTAAGCACCATGATAAAAAATAAGCACTTTATACAAACTTTGAATAAAAAGTAAGTACTTTTAAGGGCTTTCTAAAACGAAAATAAAAAGTAAGCAGTTTTCATGACCATATGCACCCTGTAATTGCTTGGAAAGAGTTTCAGTTCATCTTTTAACACTTCTATCTTGCAACTACTGAGGCTAATTCTTATGTTTGAATACAAATCTTATTCTATAAAAGCTTCCAACACAGTGTTAAAGAATACGATAGTATGTGATAATAAAAATGTTATATAAAATAGGCAAAAAAGCATTTTTAAATTCATAATAAATGGTAATTTAATGAATTTGGGCATATATTTTCATATGAAATGAAAATCTTGCATACATGAACCATTACATAGCAAGGGAAAGGTCCAATTTTAATAATCCTTTGTTACATGTTGGCAATTACATAATGACCCAAACTCTGAGATTGGAAAAATTATATGACAATTCAAAACCCTGACATTGAGAAAATTATAGAGTGATTCAAAACTGATTTTTAAGTAGCAAGTTGGAATACTCTACATCAGTAGTGTGCAAACGATTTTTATTTCTGACTTCATCACTTCATGTAAAAAACTTTTTGCAACTCGCAGAAGGGTCACGACCATGTTTTTTGAAGAAAAGCCTTATATTTTTTTACTGTCAAATGAATTTCTTTGAATTTAGCAACCCAGGAAAATTTTCTTGCAACCCCTCTGGAGGTCACGACCCACAGTTTGCACATCACTGCTCTATATGGCTTCAATATTTATAACATTCATTGAACTCCTACCAGTGGCGAATCCAGGGGAGGGGCTATCGGGCTGCCGCCCCCCCCCCCCAGAGCTAAACCAAAATTCTTGATTTAATTTAAAATCACTACAACCATTTGACCTTAATTTTCATTTTAAAAAAAGTAATAAAATCATGACAACATTGCTTTCTGACTTGACAGTCTCGAAAATTTTCCTACTTTTCTAGTCATTCCACTTGCTTTTGTAGCGTTGGCACGGTCGAAAACATTTTTTGGTCAGCTATTTCATTGTATTTTTTATTAAATTATCGAAAGTATTGTAGCGTTCTTTATTATTCTTATTGTCAGGAGAGGAAAGCCTATAAAGTTAAAGTGTTTTGGTTTATAAAAGCCATGAGGTTTGACATTCATCACTACGATACAAAATTATTATAACCTCAGCTCCCCCCAGACCTAAATCCTGGATTCGCCACTGACTCCTACTATATTTTAACTATGATGCATACTTAATTTCTAAACCACTAGAGATAGGCATATACTTCCAATTGGAAAAATGTTTTAAATGACATAGAGAATTACATTTTATGTTGCTCGAGTCAATAAATGTACTACTGAAAAAACTATGAAGTCTACAAATTTTATACAAGCTTCCGGGCCTATTAGTCATATTTAGTAAAATATCTTTATCATAATAAAATTTAAAAAAAAAAAAAGAAAGTTCCACTCTTTAGAGACTAAACTGACTGAGTTATGAAGCTATAAATTTCATAATTTTAAACCAATCAACAGCCATTTGAGCATAAGAATGAAGGATCTTCTTTGAGGAAGCCACCAACTCGTCTAAAATAGTAATATTCAACGTCTCATTACTTGGACAGTTTTAGACTGCAGAATAGTAGAACTTTTTTTGTTTAAAATGTTATTGTGTCAAGAATATTTCACTAAATATGACTACTAGGACCAGAAGAATGTATAAAAAATTAAGACTTTTAACTTTTTCAATAATAAATTTATGTATTCAAAAAGTATAAATTATAATTTTTCATATTTAAAACATTTTTCTATGTGAAAGTATGTGTATCTCTAAGGGTTTAGAAATTGGATATGGGGCCACAATTAGACAGATACCCTGTATACGGCTATATTACAGAACTTGATTTGACTTTTTCAAAACAAAAACATTCATTAAACATAATAATATGAACCATATGTAAAGCCAATCTTGATTTTAAAAAACAACTAGCATTGAAAGAAAAATTTTCTTTACTGGATGAAGTGACCATTCCTTCGTCAAATAAATACAATCAGCAATAAAAGGATCTTTAAATTCAAATAATTAGATTAAAAGTTTTCAGATGTATAGCCGCAAAAATATTTATCACTCAGAGCTAATATTTAGACAGTATCAGTCAAAAAACTGTTATCTGAATATAAATATGATTCAAAAACAACTGATAAGCAGAAATTTCACAAATGTTCATTTTCACACACTTTTGTGCAATAACAACTGAGGTATATAGTAAAAAATACATGCAAATTTTTTTTATTGGAAGTACAATAAAAATATATTACTATTTTAAAATACAGTACACGAAGTTTCCTAAAAAATTAGACTTTTAGGTATCTAGATAAAAAAATTGAGGTCAATAACTCTGTTTATACACAGGAAAACAGAAAGTGATTTTTGTACACAAATTTCACTCATCTTTTTTCTTATAAAGAATCCTTTTTTTTCTGACTAAATGAAACTCAAAACAGAAATGAAACCATTAGTTAACTATACATTGACATTTGAGTGCCGGTGACGTATTGATTTTCCTGCATCTGAATTGTTACAGCAAAAATGTACACAATTTAAAGGACACACATAAAAATATAATTTTATAAAGTAATTAATAAAGGATGGAAACTAGTAACTTACAAATCCAATGCTGACAGATCATATTTGCCGTCCTGAAAAACGCAACCAGGCCACACGTTATGAAATAAACAGAGGAAAAATATCACACTTATTAAGTATCTAGAAAGCGACATGTTACACGAATTTTTACATAAGATTATAATACTGTTTCTTGAACCATTTAACAACCAGTAAGTTCCATATGCTCTAATCACAGAACAACAGTTCGAAGCACAAACTGCGAACCAATATTACTCATCATCACACTACACATTCAGCTTCCCGACAAGAATATTTCGTTTACATTTGAAGAAATCATCATCACGTGCACCTCTAACGGGGTTGCCAAATCATTACGTCATAACTACGAAAGAAACTGTCAGAAAGGATCCTGTGATGAGGCAAATGATCGACTCATTTTGATTAAATCCAAAGAATAAAAAAAAATTCTTATAAAATTATTCCTTGATAGAAATAAACCTTCAAAACCTTAATTTACTTGCTGTTATTTTGGATTGAATATCATCCTAGAACAGTTCAAAACAAACTTTTGTGAAATTATTCGGCTTTTATTTCAGGGCGAAGAACCTAAAGACATACTGGGTAAAAAGAAAGAAAGAAAGAAAACGCTGAAAACAAAAGAAAATCGGATGATGAAGCTTTACCGTGAATATCTGATTTGGGCCTGTTGAGAGTAAGACTTTGTTTCTATTTCTATTTAAAACCGGTGGAGATAAACGTCAACTTCAGTCACAAGACTCGAGGACTCGAGCAACGTATATCTTCAAACATCCAAATTGTTTGAAGATATACTTTGGCAATAGGATTATTTTTTCGATTGTTATGGCTTCAAGATGATTTTGGAAAACCAATTTGTTGAAAGGAATTGCGAGTAGGAGTGGGCGTTGCGTATATAGCGATTTGTTTAAATTTTTGGAGCAAGGAAGTTAATTGCTTCATTTTCTTTTTTCGTGTTTTCAAATATATAAATTTTTTTTTCGTTGTTCATAGAAGTCGGGTAAGACTTGTCCTTTTCGTTTTTCTACAACTTGGTATTTCCTGTTCAAAGCTGAGCCACACACAAGTTACTGTGTCGGACGTTCATGATGATTGCTTTTCTGTGAACCTGCAAAGCCTTTTCCATACGATACAGACCTCTCCTTCCGAAAAATTCTTTCAAAGTGGTAAAACCACTAATGAACTTGTCTTACGTCTAGGACAAAATGAATACGAAGATATTAATATTTTGATATCAAATGCTGATTCGAACTCTAAAATTCCGCAAATGAACCCATTCACTCTTCAATCCTTTATCAAAGGCAAGATTAACCGTCACACCAGTATACAAAATATGAAAATTACTCGACAGGGTAAAATTATCCTTACAACGCAGGATCCGGTGTGTGCCGCACAATTACTCAATTTGGAATCTGTTGTTAACATCAAAGTTTCTACAAATGTGATATGGGAAAACATTACTTCCCGTTTTCTCTTATATGACATTCCCACTACAGTATCATTGCGTGAGATTGCTGAAGAACTGACCAGAAATAACGGAATTGAAATTGTGGAAATGAGGCGTTTTGTTAAACAAAACAATTCCCGGGAGACATCACCTGTTCTGGTTACCAAACTTGGAACACACTTGCCTGGGTGTATGAAAATATGGTTCACCAATCAAAAAATTCAGTCTTTTATTGACAGGCCCCGTCAGTGTACAAAATGCTACAGTTTCATGCATCCCTCAAGGGTTTGCGAAAAGACACCCGTTTGTCATTCATGTGGTACAATTCATTCGGGAATTTGTCAAGTTCCACAAAAATGCGTAAATTGTCAAGGGGACCATTCGGCCACATCGAAGGGCTGCCCTTTTTATATTACGGAACAGAACATAATGGAACTAAAATGTCGAAATCGTCTAACAATTGCTGAGGCCAGACGCATCTACAATCAGTCTGCGAAACTTAATTACGCTTCAGCTGTTAAAACTCATGCACCTATCACTGATATTGAAGGACAAATTAATGGAGGCTATGCTTCTTAAAATGAACGAAAAGATAGAGTCGGTTATCCAGACAATTAATGCAAAGATGGAACAACAAGCTAATCAGCTTGTTGAATTGTTTGAAAGATTAGTGGAATCACTTTTGCAAAACTTCTCTGCTATTAATAAGCTGGGTGGTGAAACTATCTCGCCATCTAGAAAGAAAAAAGCTGTCGATAAACTTTTCAAAGCATCTGGTGTACCAATGCAATTGGATGCGGATGCGGGTGGTCTTGGTTAGGACATTTGGTTTTTTTTTCTTTTGTTTTTTGTGTGTTCAAGTTCTTTCCTTCCCCTTTGTTTGGGTTTGTTTTTGTTGTTGTAGTTTAAGGTTTTTGCTTTTTCTGAAATGACTTTTGTTCAGTGGAATTGTAGAGGGCTTAAGAATAAAAAAAATCTGGCTCAAAGTTCCTCCTTTTTCTTTTTCAGAATTCTGGATTTTTCAGGAAACTTTCTTCAAGCATGAAGATCACTTCTTTTGTTCATCTAAAACTTTATTTTATTTGGACAGGCAAGATCGGCCTGGAGGGGGGTTGATTACTGGAATTCCAAAAACCGCATCCGGGAGAATCATTCCGACTAACTTCTCACATCATGCCAATCAGGAGATTCTTGCAGTTGAGATTTTTTATAAAGGCTTAAATTTTATCATTATTAACTTATATGCTCCTCAAGGCTTCAATATAGAAAGCGCAAAACAATTTTTTGATTCCTTTTCAGTTCCTGTCTTCATTTTTGGTGATTTTAATCTACATCACCCTTTATGGGGATCAGACAAATCTTCTCCGTTAAGTAATGATTTCGCTGAATGGTTGCAAAATTCCAGTTTTGTTCTCCTCAACACTTCGAATACTACCTATGCTACTCATACTGGATCAGCTTCGCTTCTCGATCTCTCAATTTGCTCTGCATCCATTTCCCATGGTGTTGATTGCTATGTTTCCGATTCAAATTTTGAAAGCGATCACTGTCCAGTCATTATCACATGGTCGAAACTGGAACACATTTCTAAGAAAATGAAAACAATTGATTGGAATCGGACTATGAGTCAATCTGCAAATGTTTTAACCACAGAAACTAATCTTAATGTACTGACACGCAAAATCTCGGAAGTGATCAGGGAAAACACAAAAGTAATCACTTTGCCGGCTAATAATTATCCACCCTGGTGGAATTTATCTTGTCATTATTTTCACAAACTTAAAATCCTTTTTCGCAAAAGAGCCCTTCGTTTCATTTCAGAATCATACTGGATAAAACATAAAAAATATGCAGCAAAACTACGTTTTCATATCAAAAAGGCTAGTCGAAATTATTGGGATAAAATTTGTAACATAACCAGAAATCCACGTATGTTTTATTCTATGCTTAATAAGATTTATAGTCATTCAAACCAAGAAGTAAACATTTCAAACCTTATACTACGTAACAATCATTATATTTCAAACTCAACACAGCAAAGCAATCTTTTTGTCGATTTTTTTTCCGACAGTAGCATGAAGCATGAGCCAATTCCTTTAGACTATTGTGGAGACTGTAATGGTTACCTTAATATCCCTATCCACCTTCAGGAAGTAAGGCAAGCTATTCAAAAAACACGAAATTCAACTCCAGGTGCGGATGGCATTTCGGCGAATTGGTTTAAAAAACTCAGTATTAAAGATTTAATTAGCGTTACATCATTTTTTCAGGAAGTTTTTTCTACCTCTTATATTCCAGAGGAATGGAAGCATTCGATTATCGTTCCAGTTCCAAAACCGAATAAAGACAAATCATAAATTAATTCGTACAGACCAATTGCCCTCACCTCTGTTTTTTCAAAAATTTTTGAAAGAATCTTGATTCAGCGTATAACCCATCATTTATTGATCGGGAAGAAAGTCCCTCCTTCTGTGAACGGCTTCCTCCCCCTCAGAGACAATCAACTTGCAGTATACAAAATACACACAGCCATTACTGAAGCCCATACTCATAAGAAATACTTACTTGGAATTAGTCTAGATATTAAAAGCGCATACGATTCTGTCTACATAGATGGTCTTATTTTAAAGTGCCTTCGGCTTGGTATTAAAGGAAACATTATTAAGGTCCTGCACAGCTTTCTGCAAAATCGAACGATTCAAGTTCGTTGAAGAAATTCTCTTTCTAAGACTAAAAATGTTCAGAAAGGTTTACCTCAAGGCAGTGTGGTTTCGCCAATTCTATTCGTATGTTTTTTGTCGGATTTTTTTGAAACGCTTGATGTTGGTGTGGAATATTCAATTTTTGCTGACGACATTTTCATCTTTTGTGCTCACACGTCTCTAGATTATGTTTCAAAGAAGTTGCAGAATACGATGGAAAATGTTTATAAATGGTGTACTTACTGGAAACTCGATATCAGTCCTGAAAAAAGTTTTATAGCTGACCTATCAAAAAAGAAATTGCAGTCTTTTCCCCGACTTACATATGCAGGTTTTCCTCTCCCTTGGACACAAATTATCAAATATCTAGGTATCAATTTTTCCAAAATTAACCAAAATGGAGTTATATTGAAAAATATTCGATCTAAAGCTCTCAGGAAAATTAACGCTTTAAAATCTATTGCTTACAAAAATTATGGCCCCAGAACAAAGGATCTTGTAAACATAGTAAACAATAGTATTTGTAGTCTTTTTTATTACAGTTGCTCACTTACAAACAAATTTTCTGAAACTCAGTATAAAGCATGCAATTCAATACAAACTATGGCTCTCAGAGTAGCTCTCGGACTGCCTAAATGGACCCCGAATATTGTGCTAATGAAAATAGCGGGTCAGGAAGTGCTGTCAGAAAAAATTAAGAGGTTAGCGGCGCAATTCTTTATCAGGCAACTTGCCAACGGAACTCAATCTCCCATTTATGATCAAAATTGTAGACCAAGCATCA